>QKYT01000223.1:25949-56989 GCA_003550305.1 Glomus cerebriforme
AATATAGATTTTAATGTAATTAATTAAATATTTCTTAACAACAGAATTAAGAATTTAAATTTTAATTTAGTAATTAAGTGCAACACAACGACTCGTCAAAATTCTTTTATTGTCAGTTTTAAAGAATAAAATTAATATGCAACAATGGTAAAATTTATTTGTTGTATTTTGTTACTTGTTTCAGATTAAAATTATGACAGGATCGATCAAAATAAATATTTAAAGATTTTGGTTTCAGTTGTTAAATTGTTTAACTTGTTAAATAATTATAACTTTTCCAAAAGGATTTAATGTAAAAAAAAAATGATCATTGTTGCTAAAATTTTAGTAGTTTAACTGAATATAAATATAATTCAATTTTATTTGCAATAAAATAATTTGTGATTCCGTCACTTTCTATCATAACTGATGCACATAATAATTAAAACATTTATTCATAATCTAAACACCAAAAGACATGTTTTTGGACGGGAGTACGCGGATTCTAGGCAATTAATGTGAGTCACTGCATCATATTTTTCATCACTTTTATGAGAAAACATCAGATTTCCGAAATAAACCGTATCTACAAAATTTTCGTGTATCTATAACTTCCACTAACATGGATAATGCAAAAGATTATGTTTTGTAAGAGAACTTTCTGAGATGAAATAATGTCTTTCCTGTTATATTTCATTATACAACACTCTATTTTGCCTTATATCCGACATACCTTTCTTTTATTCTTTGGGAGAATATAATTGTTTAATTGATTAACTTTTTGATGAATTAAATAATAGAGTTTTTCCATAAAATTTTTTGACACTACCCATATTATTAGTACACGTAAACTTGAGTATAAACAGGAAAGTTAATAACTACTTCGATCATCTGAAATATACTCCTAAGTTGTAAAGACAATCGACAAATTGTAAATAAGTATAAAGTAGTTGAGTTACACAAAATAAGGCTTTTCAAAAAATTTGGACATTTAAACAAACAATTAAAGTTGGAACGGATTAAATACAAAATTTTGCCTTTGAAGCTTTGTCTGTACAGTACATGACGAATTGACAATAAAATATTAATAAATTTTTCAAAAAAGAAATTGCATGGAAAAGAATTTGTACATGAAAAGACTGCAAAGTCTTTTTTATCAAAGACGTTTTTTTTTTTTGATCAAAAATTGAGTTTTGATTTTTTTTTTAATTTTTTAAAAAAAATTTTAAAGAAAAAAAAGTTTAAAACTTTTCATTTAAATCTAGTACATTTCAAGAAACAATCATCAATTTGGCGTAAATAATATCTTGTGCGTACACACACCATGTGTTACACACTCTTGAAAATGCATAAATCGGATACAGTGAATTTTAATAGCTCATATTATTTTATCATTCAATGAAAGTTATATAAATTAAATTTAACAGACTGTCGAACTACGGTTTTTTTTTGGAATTTATGAAGAATGTAATCATCAAAATTGGAGTAGTGATAATGATGATATTGACAAATTTATTCAAGACACTCAACTATCAGTAAATCATCCTGAAAAAAATATTAGAGTGGATATTTTATGATATTAAATATATTGCAAAAGGCAGGTTTGGCAATGTATATAGAGCAAATTGGATTGATGTTATATAATTCAAAAAATGTATTAATTTCAAAAATTTAATGAACAAATTAATAAAGCTTTAATTCGCCGGAAAATAATATACCATATAATGAAATTTTATGAATATAACTTTTACTAATGTATTTTTTTTTATAAATTTATCTTTAGATTACGTCGCATCATAAATTATTGATTATAATAGTACTTGTATTATTAGACTTTATGGAATAACCTAAGACTCAGAAACAAAAAATTATATAATGGTTTTGGATTATGCAAAGAATGGAAGTCTACGAAATTATTTAGATACTAATTATGTTAAATTAAATTGGAAAACTATGATATAATCTAAATATTTTGAGCGTGTTAAAGCAAAGACATGAATCACATGACCTAACTTAGCAGCTACTTAAATCTCAAGCGATTAATACATTTAAATTATAAAGTATTTGTTTTTAATTTATTAATTTGATGAAGGAAGAAATTAATATCAGATTTCATCTTAATAATAAAATTTTTTTTGAGTATTTGACTTTTAAGCCATATAAAGATTTTTAGTTTTTTATTTATTATGAACTTTTAATTGAAAATTAAATATTTGATTTAAATTTAAGTTAATAAATACATTTATAAAAGTTTTATTATCCTACATATTATAATTTATTTCCTCACATAAAAAGGATTGTTTAGATAGTTTTGCAAATCAAGTGTGGGATATGAAGCCTGATTACAATACCAACTACCATTTTGATGACAATCTAAATCACCACTTCCAAATAGTTTTTAACCAGATAATAAAACATGGAGTAGAGGCCTGCATTATGCCCTTTTTCATGACCCGGCCCGGCNCGGAATTAAAATAATATATAAAATGCCAGCCCGGCCCAGCCCAGACTTAAATTTATACATAAAATGCCGGCCCGGCCCGGCCCGCATTAATATATCAAAAACCCGGCCCGGACCGGACCCGGACCGGAATTTTTAAATCTAATATAGTGGGGTTTTAGGTAAATAACTTATTTGTCTTGTAATTTTTTTTAATAATAATTTATTTATATTTAAATATTTTTAACAAAAAATTTATTTTTTTTATTTTGAAATGTTTTTAATAAATCAACTCAGCTATAAATAATCTGTAGTTTAGAAAGAGTTTTCTATGTTAGTCAATCAATCTGTTACATGATGCAAAGCACAGCATTTAATGATCCCAGTCCAAAATTTAATAGAAATAATTTAAAAAAAATAAATTCTCTAAAATCAGTACATTATTTTATTTAAATTGATTTTACAAAAAAAAAAATAAAACTTCGATATTCAATTTATTTAAAAATTCAAAAAGAAATTGCAGAAACTACAATCAAAATAGCTACAAAATTAGTTGGTGCAACAGATGTGAAGTCAGTTTATCTGCTATCTTTTTTTTAAAACTTGTTTAATCTTTATCTGTTTAATTTCGGCTAGAATTAAATGGCCAAAATTAAGAAATTATGAAAATCCGGGTTTACATTTTGAACCCGGACCCGGCCCGGAAATTTTATGAAAATCATACGCCGGCCCGGACCCGGCCCGGGTGAATTTAGGATAATATCTGCCGGCCCNGACCCNGATTCCGGGCCGGGTCCNGGCCGGGTTTTGAGCCCGGACCCGGCCCGTTGCAGGCCTCTAACATGGAGTAATTTTAATTTTTATTGGGCAATTTATCTTCTAAAAAATTTGAGGAACGTTTACAATTATGAATTGTGCAACGTGTGGTGCGTCTGCGCCTGATTATTCCATTTAGTTAGCCGATCATTTCTATCTATGACGTACTGCGGCGAACTGGTAGGTGGCGTGATTGTTAATAAACTGGTAGTTATTGCTTTTTTTTATTTATTTCTTTTTTTTAGGTTAGGATCGGTTTTTTCATTCGCCAGAACGGAGGCGAATTTTCGAGAAATCCCGATCGGTTCGCGGCAAATGGTGGGATGATTTTTTTTATTTAAATATATATATATTTTTTATTGTTTTACTTTATTTTTATATAAATTTTATACTAAATAAATAAAAATTAAAAAATAATAGAGTCACCTGGCGGCGACGCAGTCGCCGCACCTACATTTCTAAGTCACTAAAACCATCATATGATATAGTGACAAAGTACGGTAATTCTTGTACTACGTAGCGTCTGTATTTAACATGGTGATGATTTTCTTGCATTTTCTCACCATATTCCTGTATTTCGTTCGCTGAAGGAACTTTTATTTGTACTGTACTATTTATTTGAGTCATTTAACATGGATAATATAAATGACATGAAATCTCTGAAGCATCAAATAAAAAAAAAGCTTTGCTTAATATGTCGATTTAAGTCAAATTTTTTTAATTGGTGTAAGAATTGTAGATTGAATCATTTTATATTAAATTATGGAGAATTTCCAAGTGGTAATAATGAAATTGATAAATTTCTTAAAGATAATTATTGTGATAGTAAAAATCAAGGAGAATTAATCGAATGGATACCTTATAACAAATTTAGATACGTTGAAAATATTGACTTGAGCTTTTATAGTGCTAAATTTAAAGATAAAGTTCATTGGAGTACGGACAAACTTAACTGGAATCGAAGTTCTGAATACGATTATGTAATACTAATGAACTTTGAAAGTTTAAATGATTTAATTAATTATGAATATAAAGTAAGTCATTTTGAAACTTTAATAATTGTCTTTTAATCTTTTAACTAAAATTAACTAATATCAATTCTAATTATTGTAGATGTTAAAAAGTTCACAAATATATATTAATCATAAATATTTTAAAATTTTTGGAATATCTAAAGATCCTATGTCTAATTTTATATTGATAATTGAATATTATTTTCTAAATTTTTTTTTAAATAGCGTAAGTGTTTAATATTTATTTGATTTATTTTTTTAAATATTAAAATACTAATTTATTCAATTTTATTAAGTATGAGTCAATATATTTTCATAAAATTTTTGGAGTTTCCAAATATGTTCTTGTGGCTTATTATTCACAAAGTATATTTCAGTCCTTATGTTTTAACTGTCAACACGAAAAAATATTTTTTAATTGGTGTGATTATTGTAAAATAGAATATTTTAATTCTAATTATAGTAGCCTTCCAAGTGATAATAATGAACTTAATGCTATTCTTAAAGACAATTATTGTAAAAGTAACAAAATAAGTGAATTTATTGAATGGATACCTTATACTTCATTTATTGATATTACATTTATTGATCAAGGAGGTTTTTCAAAAGTATATAGTGCTTTATGGTTAAGTAATAATTTATATGAATGGGATAACGTATATTTAAAATGGAAACGTCTTAGTGGATATAAACATGTAGCTTTAAAGGTTCTTAAAAGTTCTTATAATATTTCAGAATTTTTACGAGAAGTAAGTTCAAAACTATATTATGGTTCCTTTTTTTATTAATATTTATTTATAATTTATTTATATATAGGTACAATCTTATTATAAAATAGGATTTTCTCATAGAATTACTAAGCTTTATGGTATATCAAAAGAACCAAATACACAAAATTATATTCTAGTATTGGAATATGTGAAATATGGAAGTTTACGAAGCTTTTTGGATAGACACAATAAATATTTACTCACATCATATAAGATTAAAATATTAAAAAATATTGCTGAAGGTATTAATGAAATCCATTCAAAAGGATTAGTTCATCAAGATATTCATTCTGGAAATATTTTAAATACAGATTTTGATAATGTTAGGATAACAGATCTTGGTCTAAGTAAATTTGTAGATCAACCACCAAATAATAATGAAAAAGAAAAAAGAATTTATGGAAATTTACCTTATATAGCTCCAGAAGTATTTCAAGGACAATATTATACTCAAAAAGCAGATATTTATTCATTTGGAATTATAATTAACGAAGTATTTACTGGAAAAAGACCTTATTATAATATGTTTGATGATGAATTAAACCTTATTATAAATATTTGTAAAAATAATTTAAGACCAAAAATTCATGAAAATACTCCAAAATCTTTAATTAAATTATTGAATAAATGTTGGGATGCGGAACCATTAAATCGTCCAACAATAGATGAAATAATTCAAGAATTAATATTTTTTGATACAAATGATATTATTTTTGAAGAATTAAGAAATTATAACAATAAGATATTAGAGCAATATTTTAAATCAACAGATAAATCAGATTCAAAAATATTTCATATCAGTAAATTACATTTAACGAAACCAATAAATTATAGAGGTATAGTATTTTAATAGTACTGTATAATTTAATATTATATATTTTGATATATTTAACATATTACTAACTTTTATTAATTAAAATAGAATCATCACAATCTGAAGTTTTAGATTGTTGTATTTTAAATCAAAATGAAGGATCTGTTTGCGCATCTGAAAACAATGATAAAACAATTAATTCTTCAAACGAAATTGAGAATGATCAAGGTAATTTTTTATTGAATATATATAATTATAAAATTGCATTTATACTAACATTTATTTTAAATAGTATTAATCAATGATAATTCTGAATGTTTTGATTGCATTATTAATTCAAGTAAGTATTAAAAGTTTTAATTGTTTATATTTTAGAAAATGTTTAATGTTAGCTGTTAATTAATTATCATTTCAACAACTTTTTAGATGATTCAACTAGTTGTGAAGAAAAACATTAGTAAATTGTTCAGAAATTTGTATTAATATAAGAAAAATATATAGAAACTATTTTTTATTTTATTTCTATTTTATCCCTTGTCAAACAACTGGAAGTATAGAATATAAGTTTTATTTTAAAACAGACCGGTTATGTAATTTGATAAGAATTATATTCCAATAAAGATATTTATATTTTATTTTTGTATAACGTTTGTTTTTGTAGATTTTAATAATTTCTTGTTTATACTAATTAAGATAATTTTTTAATAAATCGAATAATATTCTATATTTGATAACAAAAAGAGTTGATAGGGTTGATACCAGTATTTTCACACAGCTATATGTTGCTATATCAAGAATTACTTCATATAAACATTTTTTTTTCAAATATAATCACAAAATTGTTCAATATCTACTTTCTGGTACATTACTAAAAATTTCTAATATTTTATTATTTTAAAAAATAAAAATATTGCTATACAACAACGTAGAGTCATTTTGCAAAAAATATATATATATTTTTTATTTATTTAATTTTAATTATTATTTGACTATTCTTGTATAGCTATTTATACCGATTTGTCCCTCATTTTGCAAAATAGCACCCCATTCAGGTGATCATCAAAGGTTATAACCTTATGATTTATGTATCAAGTGCATAGGTTATATCCTTCTATGGTCCGCCCATGGTCCATCATTAAATGTCACGTGCCCAATTTTTTAATTCTGGCCCAAATTGGCGCATTAAAGAACACGTAATATGCGCTAGTGCCAGCGCATGTAACAGATGAATAATTTTCCTATGTAATATGCGTTAGTGCTGGGCGCAAGTTACCAGGCGTAATATGCGTTTGTGCCAGAGCAAGTTACTGAGCGTAACATGCGTTAGTGACAGAGCATGTTACGTCTGGTAACTTGCGCTGTCACACTAACGCATGTTACATCTGGTAACTTGCACCAGTACAAACGCATGTTATGCATAGTAACATGCGCTCAAACTAGCGCATGTTACATCCAGTAACTTGCGCTATTACTAACGCATGTTACGTTCAGTAACATGCGCTCAAACTTTTTAATAGTTGTGTGGGAATCGAACCAACAAATAACAAAAAATTGCAGAAAAGAAAAGAAAGACTAACGCATGTTACGTCAGGTAATTTGCGCTGACACAAACGCATATTACGCCTGGTAACTTGCGCCCAGCACTAACGCATATTACATAGGAAAATTATTCATCTGTTACATGCGCTGGCACTAGCGCATATTACGTGTTCTTTAATGCGCCAATTTGGGCCAGAATTAAAAAATTGGACACGTGACATTTAATGATGGACCATGGGCGGACCATAGAAGGATGTAACCTATGCACTTGATACATAAATCATAAGGTTATAACCTTTGATGATCACCGCAAAATATTTGCTGGACCACAATTCCAGAAATAAAAATTTTTTCATATTAGCAATGATTCGAGCCAAATTTATTGTGGCTGTATTAAATTTGGCCTAAGTTACTGCTGATCCGATACACGTGAAAAATTCCTACAGTGGTCAAATGTCGCAGCATTAACTGATATTCCTGTAATTTGGCTAAATTTAAATCCAATAATTTATTTCATTTGATTATATTCTTAATTCATTTGACTTGGTAAGTTTAACTCTTTAAAACAATAATCTGATATTTTATTTTATTTATTTTAATACATTTGAGATTTCTGTTATCCTACAAATTATAATTTATTTTCTAATAACTTGAAATACTTCATAATCTTCCACATTAAAAGCACTACCTAGATAAGTTTGTAGATTAATTGTAGGATATGAAATATACTTTGCATTTTGATTACTATGCCAATTACCATTTCGATGATAAAATAAATCACAACCACCACCAAATACTGGTCCGTATTGTGGAATATTTTGTATAGAATATTGATTATCATTACTATATCCTACTTTTGCAGTGTATTTATCTTTTCTATTTGTAAAGTAAAAAATAAAACTATCAGAACTATTAAATGTGGACTTATAAGTATCCTTTGACTCCCATTGAAGCGGATTATATCCCCCAACTATTTGTTCTGAATTTTTAACTTTAACAACTACAATAGTTGCTTCCTTATTATCACATTTAGCATGAAATGCTGCAGGTGTATTACCATCTCTACTAGCACGATAAAGTAAATTAAAATCATAAAGAATATTCATTTTGTTATCATGAGAAACATTTTTCTTATCAATCCAATTGGAAAAAATAGCAAAATTTTGATTTCCAATTAAAATTGAATCATAGATAGATTTTGATTGTCTAGGAGGTTGAATATCATTGATATTTTGTTTCCTATCTGGAGATAAATAAAATGTAAGGAGATTATTAACTAAATCCTTTGGTAATAAATTTTTCAAAGGATATACTTTATCAATAAAATCTTCAGATGAAATATGATATAATCTAATTAATGGAACAAATCTATGAAGAGTTCCCTTCATAATTGTAATATCATCCTTGGACCATTTTATAGGATCCTGTGAAATAGAAGGATTTTGTGCAAGACACCATTTTATTAAGCTATCCCAAATTACAATTTCATCCAAATTTAAATCCTCACGTTTTAAAAGTAATTCTAATAAAGGTGCTTTTAAGTTAATAAGTTCATCAGAATCAAATAACATTTTTGGTTCTTCACAAAATTTTTCAAGACAATAATTCCATAATTCTGTAAATGATTCATGCTGATAAATTGTTTTAAGAATTTTAATAGGATTTTGTTGTAAAAATTTATCATGATGTTTGATTAAGTGTTCTTGAATACAAGAGCTTAAAGATTGGATATTGAGTTCATCCACCACCATCAAAAGTTCTAGAACTTTAGGACCTTGCATATTTGTCAAGTCAATTTTTCCACAATAAATAAATCTAAATATATATATATTTTTTTTTTTCAAAAAAAAAAAAAAAAAAAAAAAAAGAAAAAATTATTAAATACATTCAACATTTAAATAATATATTATTGATTAATATATATTTTTTTTAATTACCTTAAAATAAGTTTAAATAATTGAGGAGAAATATTAGGTTTCTTAAAAATAAATTTTCCATCTTTTTTATTTGCCCATTCATTAGAGAACGCTGTACAAAAATACTGAGACCTTATAGATAGAATAAGTGAATGTACATGAAATTCTTTTACATTTTCATTTTCACCAGCGTGGATAATAACGTCATATCCAATTTCAGATGTAAGTAATTTCTCAAATTCGATAATAACTTCTTGACAATACTCATAAGACATATTTGTTTATGATAAGTTTTTTAACAAAAAAAAAAAAAAAAAAAAAAAAAAAAAAAAAAAAAAAATTCAAAAATTCGAACATTTTATATTAATTCAGATTTTGTGTAACTGTGGCTTAATTTTTAGATAAACGTAATTTTATTATTTTGCGACCATTAATATAAAACATGGAGTAATTTTAATTTTTAACCATTGATATCGATATTAGCTTCGCTCAGAATTGGTCATATTGAGCATTTTTATATTTTTACTGCGCATTTTCATTTACAATATATAGATTTTTCCCTTTTCCCCTTATTGTAGAATAGTACCTTTTTCCTTTGATAGCAGCAGTCAGGATACGTCTAGACGTAGATATAGAGAAGTTTATATTTAACGAATTGTTTTATATTTTTTCTGATATTACATATCTGTATCTTTGCTGTTTTACGATAAAAATAAAAATAAAAATATCAATATTAGCTATAAATTTCTAAATATAAACAAATAAAAACTTTAAGCACCTATTGATACCTTTAGGGTCTAATTTTCTTGAATATAGATCATATAGATCAGAATTTTCTTTTGTTTATATCACAGCTTATTTATGTTATGTACACAATTTACTATATTAGTTTAAGCTCATTGATCCCAGTGCGAAGCAACGGGTTATGGCTAGTGAAATATCTAAAATTAAAAAAATATCGTAACCATACGATAATATTTATTATAATTTTAAACCCAAAATATTGTTGTAACTTAGATAATAATTGTGCTGCCATAATTAAATTTGACCGTCAAATTCTAAAAAAAAAATGAAAATTTACAAATATCGATGTCGCAGCATGAAAAAATTAAAATAAATAAATAATTTTTAGAATCATTTTGTAGCAAGCGTCAAATCTTAGGGCTGGGCAGTGAAAATTTCGAGGTATCAAAAAAAGGGGAAATTATATTTTAAGAAACTTTATATCCGACTTCTAGTATTAGTAATAATTTTAGGTATTCTCACTTATTTTATCAACACATTGAATTAATAGTTCATATCAGATAATTGATATGCTGTGATGATTAATAGAAATACAACTAGACAGCTAGAGTTTCTAGTTAATGTTCCAAACATTGATTAGCAACTGTATGGCTATTCTTATATTGTTTTCACATTATCTTTTGAGAAAGAAACTTTAAAAGTTATTTTTAACAGCCATTAGCCAGTTTATAACAAATTCAGTGTATTTATTAAAGTGAATAGCTACAAGTTCAGTATAGACTCAACATACTGTATAAGAAGAAAATAAACTGTAGTTATTATATGGGTAAAAAGTATCCGATGCCCCATTTAGTAAAATTATTATTAGGATTAAACATACCTGATAATTCATTGTATTTATCTTATTTGATGCATTTAATTTTATTGAAAAATATAATTAATAAAATTTGAGAGTTCTAACATTATCATATTATTTTCTAATAACTTGAAATACTTATAATCTTCCACACTAAAAGGGTTATTTAGGTAAGTTTGTAAATTAATTGTGGGATATGAAATATTTGCGTTCTTGGTTAAAGTATTTTCCTATTTTTCCCCATATTGTACTTAAAGAAATTATGAGGGAATACGAAAATTGTAGCCAATTAGTAATGTTATTTTAATTCACGAAAGTAGATTCAAAATAATCATTTGGATCTTTCCTTTTTTAGATAATACCAGCCGGAATTTTAATTTACAGTTTGTAAACACTGACTGGCATTATGTAGATCCTTAATTTATGCAAAAAGCATATGGTAATACATTTTGCAGTACATCCTAAATAAATGGTCGGCAGCAAATTTTTTTTGTTCACTTTTCCGAAACTTGTGGTATCACCGAAATGCAAACCACGAACAATTTAAGTGAATGTATTAATTGGATCGAAGAAGCCATTTCTAAAAAGTATATTAAATATTACGAATACAAAGAATTTCATAGTATTCAAAAAATTGGCAGTGGTAATTTCAGTAAAGTTTATCGAGCAAAATGGAAAAATTCAGAACAAAATTTTGCATTAAAATCTTTAATTAACCTTGACAATGCCGCTGTAAAAGAAGTTGTCCAGGAGGTAATTATCAAGTATCCACAATATTTAATATGTAATATTAAATAGTATCATTAACGTTCATTATACTTACAATTTAACTTATACTTCATCGTGAAGTTGATTTTCATAAAAATATTATTAGCTTATTAGGGATTACTGATAAGGGTATAAATTATTAGTAATTGCTTACAGATGTACTTTTAAAAATACTAATAAAATTTATTATTAAATTAGAGAATAAGAATTGTCAATCGAAGAAATATTTATTGGTAATGGAGTATGCTGATGGAGGTACTCTTCGTAACTATTTGAAAGAAAACTTTAAGAAACTTACTTGGGAAGATAAATATAAATTTGCATACCAGTTAGCCTGCGCGGTATTATGCTTACACGATGAAGGGATTGTACATCGTGATTTGGTAAATTATTTAAAAATTATTATGATGATTTTAAAGACTAATTTATATTGTTTATATTTATGAATCATTTTTCATATATTTTACTGTATAATAGCACTCTGGAAATGTATTGATTCATCAAAATATCATTAAATTAGCCGATTTTGGACTATCAAAGAGAATCGAGGAACAGTCTAAAACACAAGCAGATTTATTTGGTATCGTTCCTTATATCGATCCAAAAAAATTTGATGGTTCAAAATATTCTTTAAATGAAAAGAGTGACGTTTATAGCGTTGGTGTACTTTTGTGGGAGATCAAGTGGTCAACCACCCTTTAAAGATGAATTCCATTTTGGTTTATCTCCACGAATTTTAAAAGGACTTAGAGAGCAGATTGTTCCTGATACACCTGAAGACTATGTAAATATTTATACTGGTAAATATAATTTTTTATTTCTTTCTTTTTTTTTTTTTAATTTATTGTAATTTTACTTTTATTAAAAAATTTATATTCTTTTTTAGAATGTTGGAATACTGAACCGGATGATCGTCCAGATATTGGGCAGGTTGTTACTAAATTAAATACCATCATTACCAAAACAAATAACGCTGTTGATTGCAATACAGATAATACAGATGTTCAATTATCAGATATTAATTCAAACAAGATTGGTGATGCTTCTTCATCATCAAGTATTACATTACAGGAAGGATTATCTCAAATGATTGTTATTCAAAATGTTAATGAGATAAATATTGAGTCTAAAAAAAAGAAAAAGAAAAAGAAAAAAAAAAGAGCCAAAACAAATACAAAGACATTAGATTTTCAAAACGCTAATATGGAGACTAATATATCAATCGAACAAGCTATTATATTATCTCTAGGAAATTATAGCATAACAGTATTAACAGTTGATGAAATAATAGATTTAATTTCTAAAGATCTAAATAAAGGAAGAGATTATGAAGCAATAGTAGGGCATATTTTGTATTATTTTTTCATTCATACGATAAATCCGGTGAAAGTTTATAATTGGTTATGTAATAATCAAAATAAGTCGGCAGACTCTATTTTTTTACTTGGATATTTCAATTATTATGGAATAGCTATAAGTAGAAATGACGAAATTGCATTCAAATTATTTGTAAATGCATCAAAACGGGATCATTTATTAGCACAATACTATGTCGGAACATGTTATCAATGTGGATGTGGAATTCCAAAAGATGAAAAATTAGCTTTAGAGTATTTTGGAAAAATAGCTAACAAAGATTTTGCAGCAGGACAATTAGAAGTTGGTCGTTGTTATGCAAAAGGAATTGGAATTGAGAAGGACTTGGAAATGACCTTTAATTGGTACAAAAAGGCCGCAAATAATGGAAATATTATAGCTCAATATAATCTTAGTTTTATGTATAAAAATGGGGAAGGAGTTAATAAAGATTGCAATAAAGCTTTTGAATTATTAGAAAAATCAGCTGAAGGGTATTATTTATATGGAATATCCGAATTAGAATATTTTTATAAGAACGGAATTGGAACTAATGTTAATAACCAAAAAGTGTTGAAATTAATTGAAAAAGCAAAAAATTGTGCTTTTTGTGAAAATGCAGACGGAAAATGTCTTAAGATTAATGGTAATGAAATTATTTATTTTGGTCTGAAAGATGAAAATATTTTACATATAGGATAATAAATGTATATGATAAATTATTTCTTTTTTATTTTTTGAAAAATTAAAATTAGCCGAAGGCAAATTAGGATATTATTAAAAACAAAATTGCCGCGCCACATTCGAGAATTTTTATTTATAATTAGGAAATATATCTGGGATAAATACTTTTGACCTTATTTTTGTTCATATGTACTGCTGTATGATGTAAAAATCATTAAATATTTTAAATTGAACTAATAATTAAACTATTTGATAAAAAAAGCATCTTGTAGTACATGAGAAATAAAAAACAATTTATTTGCATCAATAATTTTTAACTCATTTTTTTAATGCTTTAAATACATAGAATATAAGATAAAAATAAACTAACTAAAACAAGTTTCAAAAGTTTTGAAAAAAAAATTCAAGATAAAATAATAATTATAAGTTTAAATTATTATTATGGAATGAGACTTCCATATCTGGCTCCCCATGAAGGATCAGTATTATCAATCATGTCAAATTTTTTACAAAGTTCATCTTTAAGTTTCCACCAAACTGCACGCATTTTTGTTATATGTTCATCCGAAGGTTCTGATCGAGGAAATGGAAGCCATGAGGGATGATGTTTACGTAAAAATTCATTAAGTGGTAGATAATTTGAATCATTTGAATGTGCCCATTTATGTTTATCATACGCATCATCCTCAGTACATATAATTAAAGATGGATGTCCAGTATTTCTATTTCTAAAACCAACAAAGGCTGGAAGAAAATGTTTAGTCGCTTGATGTTGAGTGTGATCATCTTCAGGAAGCTCACATTTGGAAGAACAAAGTGGACATCTTGCTGAGCAACCAAGTTGATTCCAATGTGACTTTAAAATATATTTTGTTGCCAACTGAGCCTGCATTCTTACTCTTGTTATATTTTTTTCTGTGTTAATCCATGTAGCTTGCATATCTGTAAGGCCTTCTATTAAGGACCTGCAAAATAATTTACAAAAATCAACAGGTTTTTCAATAATAATACTTCCAAGCAAACTATTTATATCTTTAAAAATTTCAGATAAATCATGTTCTGGTACGGTTTCTTTCATATTAATGTTATATTTACGTTGCAAAAATATTCTTAATGAACTATATTCATAAGAAATAGATCGACCAATTAAATAAAGAAAAAGGGTTGATAATGGTAATTCATCATATTTACGATCGGGTTCAAATAATGCACTCCATTCAGAAATAGCATTTAACAAATTTTCCTTCGTATTCATGAAATATTCATCAATTTCACGTAATATAGATTCTACCAAAGTTTCACTATATATGGTATAATCAGCGTTAAAAAGATTAGTCATATATTCTACTGGATCTTCGAGATATTCTCGAATTGCATTAATATTCAACTTATCAAAGCTTTCCGAATAAGCATAACTTGTTGCTGTATATGTATCCGTCCAACCTTTTTTTAAATAAATTTGAAGCCTTTGGTCAATAGATTTTTCTTTTCCTTCTAATTGTTGCTTAAATGCCATTGATATAAATTTAAGAATTTCTTTAATAAGGCTTTCATTAGAAAAATCTGTTAAAATTTTTTGAAATGATGATAAGAGATTTATTTTCAGATTATCTAATTTCTCTTTTTGTTGTTTTTCCCATTCAACAGTATTATTCCTCAATGTTGTATATATTCGTAATCTTAAATATTTCTGTAATAAAAAATTAATTTATTAGAAAATTTTGATCTCGATATGTGAATAAAATATTAAATTATTTTTATATATACCTCAAAAAAATCAAGATCAGCCTTAAACTCTATATTATAAGTTGATGGTTGTGTAAATTCAAATAAACAATTACATAAAGTTCCAAGCCATTTGATCGCTTGTCCATATTCAATATGTAAAGATAATTTCTTTTTCAAATCATAAGTAATTCCATAAATCGTCTGCATCAATTTATTTTCAATTTCTTCAGCAATTTTTCTTTTGCTCATATTCTGTTTTTTATTAAAAAGTGAATTAACTACTATTATTTTTTGTATCTGTTGTATATCAATATTAATATGTTCTTCTAAAGTTGATGGTTTCTTTATACTCGTCCAAAAATCTCGTTTAAATTTTTCTTTTTCCTTTTGTTTTGAACCTTGACGAACTGTTGAACTAAATTCATTAACAGCATTATTAAAAGTTATTTGAACATGTTGTTTTAATTCTTCTGGTTGATATACTATTTGACGAATGAATTCTATTTTGTCATCTTCAACTTCTTTCCAAATTTCCTCAAATATTTTTATACATTCTGTTTCATTATTTCTTAATTTGGTTGTGTTTAAACCTTTAATTTTTTTACCAACTTTTTCTATCGCACAAGCTGATAACCAAGAATCCTTATATTCTCTTACTAATAACATCCATTGAGCGTCTTGTTCTCTCTTTTCTTCTGCAATCATATTATAAATGAGTCTTTTACCCTCTTCTGTAGTATCAGCATCAAATTGTTCTTGTACTAATTCAGAATAATTTTTTAAACTATTTCTTGTCCATTTATTTGTAAGTGAATCCAAATCAATCCTAAATCCTGTTTCAATTTGATTCCATTTTGAATAATCTAATTTAATTTTTTTAACATAATCATTAATTATTATTTTAGCTTGTGAAGTAAATTCTGGTAATTCATTTTCTTTGATAGTACTAACGATATTACGCATTTGATGCCATGCTTGAATTGCTTTAAAACTTTCAAAATGAAGAAAACTTCCATATGTATTAATTTTACTCCATACAGTTTTCATATATGGTATAAAACCTAAAAAAGAGAATTGTTGAAAATATTTTTCAGTATAAAATTTATTAATATTATCAATATGAACGTTAAAGTATACAGTCAGCCTTCGATATAACGAACTCGCGTTATAATAATTCTATTCTTTTTTTTTTTTAGATCAAAATAACGACCTTTGCTCAACACGTGACCTTAACCAATCAAATACTTTAAATATCCCTGACGAATCAGCCAATTAAATTCTTTAAATTCTTCGCTATAATCTATAACGAACTTGGGGGGTGAAAACCGGAGGATTCGCTATATTGAGGGCTGACTGTATAAAATACAATATTACTGTATAAAAATAATTTACCTTGTACATTTGTAAATTGTTCCGATGTATTTTTTTGAAGTAAAGCGGATTTTAAGAGGGATTGTCGTAAACTTGAAATTTTTGCTGGAAATACCTCCTAAATATTTTTAAAAAAAATGTTTAAAAATTAAAATTTATTATCAAAATATTTTTTTTTTTAAATAAATATACTTACAGCTGGTAAATTAACATTTTCAGTTTCACCAATATTTGCAATACGAGGACGAAAATCATCTTGATAACAAGAAAATGCATTTTCTAATAAATGAACATCTTGTTGTTCAACTGTCATGAAATCTTCTAATGTATCTACACAACCAGGAATCTGTTTGAACATCTTTTTTAATCCATCAACTATATCTTTAAATGCTGGTTCTTGAGCTTCTATTGTATCAACCATATCACGAAGAACAAAATGTAATCTCGGTTTTGATTGTCTATGTCTTAAAGCATCCAAATGCCATGATGATACTTCCAAAATATCCCCAATATCTTTTGTTAATCCTTTTGCATTAATTATTACAATTTGTGAACACATTAATGCTAAAAGTGTTATCTTTTTATCAAAACTGGTACGATGAGTAATATATTTTTGAGCCGTTGAAGCCATTCCTTCTGAATCAAGAATTAACAAATCAATTATATTTCCATTAAAATTTGCAGTTCGATAACTCATATAGACACCTTTAGTACTAAAGAAAAAAAAATAATAATAATTTATGATAATTTAGTCATCAAAAAAGAGATACGATTAAAACCAAATCAAGAGTTTGACTAAATATGATTTTTTTACCATCTAGACGCTGATGTCGCAAATCCACAGTGAAATAAATAGTTTAATAGAGTGGATTTTCCTGAACTTTCAAGACCAATAACTGAAATTACGATTAACCTTCGTTCAATATTTGTCATCAAGTCACTCAAAACATTAGATAAAAATTTTGTTGGAAGAGAACGTAACGATAAACCATCAAGCAACTGTAATGGTTCTCCTTCAAGAATCCATGTTTTATATGCTTCTTTTAATGCCTTTTGATTAACATTATACCTGATTTAATTAAAAAAAAAAGAATCAATAAAAAATTATTAATTATGAATTTTTTCTAACTCAACTCCAAAAAATGATCAAATTTTAATCAAATTAAAATATTGTACTTACAAATGTTCTAATAATGATTTATTATTTTCAAAACTGGAAGGATTTGAATAATTTAATTCTGATAATATAATAAATTCACGCCAAAAATCATGAATAGAAATATCATTTTGTTCAATTAATTGTTTCATTTCGGTTCGTTCAATATTATAATTAATTGATTGTAATTCACGTAAATATTTTTTAAAAAAATCATCAACTTGAAAAGAAAAATCTCTAATTTTTTCTATATTATTTTCATTAATTAATTTTGAAAATTCAATAAAAATTGATAATGGTTTTTTTGAACTAATTTTTAATTGTTCACGTCGACATTGTTGAATTCTACTTAAAATTTCTCCTTCCGACATGAATTTTGAATTTATTTGTGATTCTGTCGTTGTGGATTTCTTATCATTTAAAGCTTCAATCTCATGTTCTATTTGAGTCGCATAAAAAATATCTGATCTACTTTTAAAATCAATCGAGTTTATTTTAGAAGCGAATGAAGATTCTTCTACTTCACGTTCCCAAATATTTAAAGTATCTCCATTTGATAATCTAAAAGTTAATGGTGGACATATAATTGTGGATTCACGATTTAATAATTGTTCCATTACATCTTCTTTTTTCTTTTCAATAAATTGATTCATGTCTTTAGAAATTTGTTCAATTTTAATACATTCAGGTTTAAAGTATGATTCTAATAACTTTTTTAAAATCTTCTTACGTTTACTAAAAGGATCATTACTTTTTGATTTACTTTTACTCCAATATATAATTGATATTTTTGAAGTAGAATCATTAGATCTCGGTAAAATGGTATTAATAAGTTGATTTAATTCATTAGATGGTGAATTTCCTTCAAAATCTTGATCAGTTATATGTAAAAACATATAAAATGCGATATATGAAAACCTCTTAATTAAATCAAGAAAAAAATGATTTGAATTTTCTTCAAAATATACTTCCGCTATAGCAACAGGTTTTCGTCCATAATTTTCTGAAGCAGGATGAAAAGAAATATCAATTGAACAAGGTGAAGTAATACTTAAATCATCTTCACGATGTTTACAAATAATAGGATAAAGTTTTTTTGAGAATGGTATACCTAATTCATTCGTACTTAAATTTAATGATAATAATAAACGATAATTATCTTGAAGTATTAAACTATGAATTCCTTTTAATACTCGTAAACCTTTTTGAATAAATTCATTTTCATTTGTAAATAATAAAGGAATAGGAATATTTGCTCGAGTAAGTGAAAAAAGTATTTTTGAAAGTGCTTTTTTAGGAACTTTATCTAAGAAAGCTATAAGATAATCTCTTCCTTTACAATTTGCTAATCGTTTTAATACTTGTAAAGGATCATCAAGATCTTTAGAAACCTGTCGAATACAATCCTGAATACGTTGTAATGGAATGGTTCTATTGATTATATCGACAATGTATGGAAATATATTTCTAAGAATTCCTTTCATAGGATCTTTTAAATAAGGTACTACTTTAAGTTTAAATACTTCTTCGGTTAATTCATCAGTTACAAAATTTGTAGCATCGTAATTGATTTGATCTTTTCCAAAAGTCATTTGAAAAAATTCTTCAAGTGATAAATCATCCGATGTTTCGGATTGAGTTTCATCGTCGGACAAATCATCAGAATCGTCGGAACTTTCATTTTTAATATTTTGAAGTACAAAATTTCGTAAGATTGAAGATGGACTTGATTCAACCCAATCTATAAAATAAATAAATTTTTCGTTTATTGTATTAATATATATATATATATTTTTAATAAAGGAAAAGAT
Organism: Glomus cerebriforme; assembly: GCA_003550305.1. NCBI lineage: Eukaryota > Fungi > Glomeromycota > Glomeromycetes > Glomerales > Glomeraceae > Glomus > Glomus cerebriforme. Next base: position 45,711 of record QKYT01000223.1, read on the forward strand.
GAAAAATAAAAAATTACCTTTATTTGATTCAATATTCTTTAAAGTATGAGAAGATAAATATGATTCAAAGATCGTATAATAATTTACCATACTTTGAATTTTATCAAGTTTTTTCAAAAATATTTCAGGCGCAGAAATTTTGATATTTTTGATATATTCTTCTTTTAATTTATTAATACTTGCGCTTTTATAATCAAACAATTGTGGATGTTTATTCAGAGTAGACATAAAATCAGAAGAATCAATAAGTGATATCCGATCATTTGAATGCTGTTTATTGTAATCATCAATAATTTTGGGAATAACTTTCCATAAAAAAAAAACGTAAAAGAAAAATTAATATACGTAAATTAAATTTAATATAATTATCGTTGAAAAAAATATATATATATTTACCTTTTGAAAGAATATTTTCAATACTCGTTAATTGAAATTGATTTACGAGTTCTTTTTGAAAATTTAACATGGCATTGGAAAATTTATCGAGATTATTACGAGTGATTTCAAATGATACTTGTTCAACAGTAAGTTGTTCAGCTAATATCGTTGCTGTTGATATTGCAATTCCAAGGTTCATACTGGCATAATAATAAATATGTTAATAAATCAATCATACATCGCATGCCGACAAAAAAAAAAAAAAATAAATAAATAAATAATAATAATAAATAAATTTACCTTCTATTTTGCCAATTAAATGCCGAATCACCAATTGTACATATAAAACCATTATTTTGATCATGATGTTGGTTTCTTTTATAAAATTCTTTTGGTACTAATAAAGTATTAAAACTTTTTGAGATTGAAATCGAACCATTATTATTAATATCAAAAATTCGACAACCATCTTGTATAATATTATTAAACCAAGGACTAAATTCATTATCATCATATTCAGATTTTGATAAATTTATTTTAAGAAATCTTTGATTATTTTGTTGAATTTGAATAAAATATCTTGTTTGTAATAAAGATAAAATTTCTATATCGATATCTTGTAAATGATCATGATTCTCGGTGGTAGTATTAAAATCAATTTTTAATTCATAATGTTTGAAAATAACTTCTTTTTCGAACTGGTAATTGTCACAAAGGTTAATACTATAACCATCTGCGAGAACTAATAAATCATATCGATTGGTACATGAAGGATCAAATCTAAAAAAATGATGAAAAATATTAACGCTCCGAAATCACGTGACTTAATTACACGAGTGGAAAAAAAACCATTTTCGTTATGTTATACCTTTTATGAATAATTTGAAAGTTATCAGGTAATTTTGAAATTAATTTTAAAAGTATATTTTCGAACTCGTTAATAAAATATGCTGTTTGTTGACCAAAGAAAATATCTTTAAAAACAGCCGTGGGAGATAAATGATCACGAACGCTTTGCGGTAAACGCAAAAATTCAGTTTCTTTAATTAAAAAAAGTTGGTTTTCTCGAGATTTATAATCATCATGGTAAATAATAATTTTTCCTGAAAATTGTTTCTTAACGAAAATTTCTGATAAAGAAAGGGCAAATATGAGGCCGGAAGGCCCTCCGCTACAAACGATAATAATTGGGTTTTGCATGATTTTTTTTTTGTAAAAAAAAAAGGTGATAAAAATAAAAATTTTATATAGAGTTTTTCCGGAATTCTAAACTAATTAAAGTTTTGAGTTCAGTTTCACACGTCAAACGAATAATCCAAAATTGTTATAAATCAAGTTTGTTGTCAAGGTTAATCTTGTTTCGATCTACATTAAAACATTAATGTAAATGGGAATTTTTGTCTACGGCCCTTGTGCATTCGTTATGTCTTATGTCCATTTTAGGAATCCTCCATCCATCAGCTCTTTGAATGTTGTGAGAATAATGTAAGTATTTGTGAAGATTACATTACGGGAATTTTTGATTTCCAGAAATTTAATATAATTTTACAAAGAGCGAATGGGGCGCATTTTAATATGTTAATATGTGATTATTTACATTAAGTATAATAACTACCACCACCAAATTAATAATATGACGTAAATCATCGTAATATTTAATATTAATCTATTCCTTTTATGGATGTTGTCACGTTGGAGGTATGATCGTAGTGTCGTACAAAGGCTATCGAATAATGAACTGCTTTTATTTATCATGTGATATTTATTTGGATTAATCATAAAAGATTACGATCCCACTGTAAAAAATATTAAGAGTTTAGCAATATTTCATATATAAATATATCCATAATTTAATTTTTAGATATAATGATATATTTCCAAACTTACAATATTTGTTGTTAATGAAAAAAATTAAAAATTTATTAAATTTTAGACTTTTTTAATTAAAGTTGTCATGTAATAATTGAAAAGGACTAAAAAATATCAAATTTTTCGTCACATCTAGTACTAACGCTCTGAATTTATAAGGATTACATATATGTATTATATTTTTTTCTTTGCTTTTTTTTTAAAAAATTAATTGCTGTCAACAGGGTTTACATTTTATTCCACAGTTTTTATGATTTAACTACCTATTACGTGCATTACTTTTTCAATTTAATAATTAGAAAAAATTTCTAACGAAAATACAATTATAAAAATGGCTAAGAAATTGGTTTAACCAAATTAATAAATACAATAATACAATAAAAATTGTATCGTCAATGGAATTCTTAAAAAAAAATATTTTGCTTTTCTTTTATTAAAACTCACTCTTCAAAAAACGAAAAGTTATTTGAAGATAATAGTAAGAAAGTTAATAAAATTAATCTTTCAAATGATGAATCAAATAATTTTAAAACAGATGATAATATAGATAACAATTTAGGCCCATATTATCGAAATATACTTAACAAATATTATGGCTTATGTCCTGAATGTAATCAACCAAATACATTTAAAAATTGGTGCAAAGAATGTTATTCCAAAAAATTTCAACAAAATTTTGATAATTGGACCAGTAGAAATGAGTATATAGGTCACAATTAAATGCGAGAAATTTTAGTGAATTGCTAGAAATGGATTCCTTATAATCGACTAAGAAATATCCAATACTTAACTCAAAGTGGTTTTAGCACAGTTTACAAAGCATTTTGGTTAGATGGAGTGATACGGATTATGAGAAACAAGATTGGAAACATGATGTTCGATGAAGATTATAAAGATGCAAATAGTCCTACTTGATGGTAATGAAAAATATGGGTTTTTAATAGTACTTAAAAGTTTAAATGATTCATCAAATATTAATAATGATTTCTTAATGAGGTAATATATTATTACTTATAATCTATAATTTCTTTTTTAAATTACAGTGGAAGTTACATTTATAATGTCAGCATATAGCACAGTCAAATTATATTCCAATAATTGGAATAACACAAGATCCAGATACATTAAATTATATGATTGTATGTAATGCCAAATGCTTATGGTAGTTTGAGAAATTATTTATTGATAAATAAATATAATCCAAATGATTAATTTGAAAATTTAAATTGATTATCACAACAGTTTGAATCTATTTATAAATTAAACTTAATTCATGGATTTCATAATGGTAATATACTTTATAACGATTATAAATTTCTATTGATTAGTGATCTTAGATTATGTAGACCAAGTCAATAAACCTAATGTAAAGAATAATGTATATGGAGTTCTTCCTTATATAGCACCAGAAGTTTTACGTGGTAATCCATATACGAAAGCTGCTGATATACTGTATATGATAAAGCCTATGATGGACATTTTTATTAACAGAAAAAATAACAAAAAGTGAATAACAAAATTATTAAAAAATTCACTGTAGGAACGACCGACCTAGAAGAAGAGTTCGCCAACAATTTCTTTACCATTAACAGCTGCTCTTTACCGACCAATATTATAGAAAACTAAATGAAATGATTGAGCAAATAGACATTTCAAAAACACAATAAGCCAATATACAATAAACCATATTGCTTTCATGGTTGAAACAAACATAAAAGGAAATTTAGAATATGAATTTACAACTTTGAAGTATTTATCAAAACCTAAAGTGAATCCAGAAGAAATTTGAAGTATGAGCAAAAAGGAGAAATGATAATAAATCAAAGTAAACAAATATATAAGAAATGGAATGTGTAAAATTGACAGATAAATAAATAGCAAAAACATACAAGACAAATAAAATATTATACAAAAGACTGTTGCTGCTGGGTGTATGGAGAAACACTCTGAAACAAATAGCTATTATTTTGGGAGACATATAATATTAATTTTCGAGTAAAAGTATAAATAATTTCAATATTCAAATCACAATTTTTACAATTTAAATTTTTTTTTAAGCATTTTATTTTTTATAATTTATGAAATTTTCAATAAAAACTAATATTAAATTATTAACATAATGGAGCAAATTTTATATACTTTGTATTTAAAAAAATAATTTAACATTACGGTAATTTGGTAACAAAAAAGTCAACTTTTTGAATTTGATTTTTGACTACAGTTTTCAGAAATGAATATGGAATATAAAGAGTATTTTAAAACAAGGCAACAAAACAAACAGGACAAACAATACAAACAATGTAATTAATTTTTGTTTAGCTCATATAGAAAGTAATAAGTAATATTTTAAATTCAGAATAGATTAGATTATTGATCAAAACAATAAAGCTCATTAAAATCTAAAAGAGAATGCCAAATTTTGCATTTATATCCAAAAATTGTGTGATTTATTTACTCCTATATTTATCATTAAAGTTTAAAATATTGGAAATAATGATCAGAAAAACTAAATAATTTGATATATTTTTAATTACTTTGGATTTAACAAAAATAAGCTTTGGAATATATATTTTATTAATTAATTAAAAATATGAGACATACTGTAATATGCATATCTTACATGGCAACCAAAGAAACAGGTTGAAAAGAATGCAAGCAAAATCATTGTTGAAAATGTATCTATTAATACAGAGGCAATTAAGAATAAACAAATCACAAGCTATATTAAAATATAGAGTATCAAAATAATGATAAATCTGATAATTTAAGAAGTATAAAAAATATGTGTGTATATTAATAAAATGAAGTTTGGGTCAAGAAAAATTTTGACTTTCTGAAGAGTTTAGACTTTTTGGACTTCTAATTTTTATGAAAATATAAAATTTAGGTTTTGACCAAAACTGAAATTTGCCAAAACCTTTTAGTAAAAGGATTCAAGCAAGCAACCTTAACAAAGAGAAATTTATAAAATACCAAAAATAATGAAAGATATGCTTATTATTAAAATGAAATATATAAAAGCCTAGGATATTCATATTCAGATTCAACAACATTTTATGGACTTGGTAATACTTCAAGTAGTTTATTAATGAATTAATTATATTATTATATAAAATACATATTTGTAATTAAGCTTTTTAATTTTAATCAGATTAATTGAAAAGTAGGGTTGCATTCCACGATGAGTCTTTGTTGAATATGATGATGAACCAAATCTTAATTATTTAGATAATAAGGTTGCATAGTTAAACTTTTAGCTATGACAATATATATATATATTGATAATAAAAATATTTTGTATTTATAATGCACAGAAATCTCTTAACAACAATGAACTCTTAGTTCAATCAATACTTAATAGATAAACTTTTAGATTATTTAATGCATGCTGAAATTTTTATTAGTGGTCAATTATCACCTTTATGTTTTAGCCATGATAAAAGAAAATTAATACTCAGAGGAGTACAAGAAAAAATCAATTAATTATGATTCATATATGATAGATTAATTATTATTGATCAATATATATAGTTTTTCAAAATAATATTCAATTAATATTTATCAGAGATAGATTATTTATATTATTGAACATGCAATTAATATAGTGATTGTAAACAATATTTAACTTTGAAAATAACATGAGAATTATGTTTATAATGATATTTATACTTAGTTGGTCTTAATCTCTGAATATTTAATATTATTTCCTTTAAATTAAAGTGCTAATAATTTTAGCTCTAAGGCCATACAAACTTAATTTATTGGTTCTCATAACATAAAAATTTCGAAAATGACCTGGCAAACTGGCTTTTAATTTTTTTTCAAAAAATTTTATATGTAAACTTCATATGAAATTTTTTTGTAATTTTTTAAAAAATTGTACCCAGTATAGTAATAATATATAAAATTTTTTTTTAAAATTTAACACAGATTGACCCAGCCAGTTATGAGAACCAATTTTATTACTTTGTATTGCCTAACTATTATAATTCTTTCTATTTTGGACATGTAAATGTGAGAAAGTTATATAGCTATATTTACTAACAGTTATCTATACTGTATTATTAGCTATAACTATAGGCAGTTTTTACTGTCATGAGATTTAAGCTCTCCTGTGGCACTTTTATTCAATGTTAAATTTGACCATCAGTCAATATTCAATATATTTTGCATATTTTATAATTAATTTAATTAATCAAGAACATAATTATCGGCGGATTATAATAAAATCTAGCCATTTAAATAAATTATAATTTTTCTTTATCCAAAATTAGAAAAGTTAAAAATTAAAATTACATAATTTTCTTATTATTAGTAGACTTCAAGTAAATATTTTATATAATATTTAAAAACAAAATTTAAAAATATACACAAATTTCCAATTTTAACATTTCTGCTCAAAAAGGATTATAAAAACATTCACAATTGACCACATTTATATGATTGTGATTGTACTTATTACTAAGATTTATATGTTTATTTATGCATTCCTAGTAACTAATTTGTTTTAATTATATTATTATTGCTTATTATTTTGTAATGTTAATAGTAATGTTAAAGATTTTTTTCTCATCATTATTTTCTTTTTGTAAATTATATTAATGAATATAATGTGAATTTAAAAAAAATTATCAATCTTAAATAAATAAAATATTATAGTTATTTAATTTTTCAAATTAAATCTCGAATTTAGTAATGTTATAATTAAGAAATTCTCAACCCCGGCCAAACTGATCTTTTTTTTTTTTTTTTTTACATAAGTTCAATAATTCACTGCAATAAAAATGAGAATTTTTTTATTAAAAAAAAATTAAATGTTTAAAAAATGAAAAATAACAAATAAATTAATTAATCTATACCTTATCATTTCCACCAGCCCTTTCTTGATAACCAATAACTTCTTGAAAAGGTTTATTTCCAATCATGAAAGTGGAATCATGACTACGTAAAAGACAACCCATTTGCAAAAATTGTAATTTAATTATATCTTTGGTTTTTACATAATCATTATTATGCGTTGAATTACTCTTAATAAATCGAATTGCATAGTCATCTTTAAATAATCGAGATAATTTTTCAACAGAAGTATTATTAATGGAAACTATTTATTTAAAATATGAATTAGAATTTATATTATTCGTAGAAGTAAAAAGTATTAATAAAAATAAAAAAAATAATAAATTATTATCGTAAGCATACCTTCTGCATGTCCTGTTATAGGGGATTTATTATCATCAATATATAATCTATAATCTTTATAATCACCATTATACAAATATAATGTATCAATTATAAAAAATTTTATTACTTTGATAAGGTAATATATTAATATCAGTAGAAGGTGAATGTTTTGTTTTTGCAACCTACGGTATTAGAATTTGGTAATTTATCTCTGGCATATACCTAGAATAGAAAATTATTAAATGAATAAAACATCATAAATAAATTTGAATTAAATATAAAATTACGTACCGCGATGCTTTTATCCTTTTTACAAGTTGATAAATATTTACCCGTCGCAACATGTTTCAAAACAATTAAAGAATCATATTCAATTACATTTAATTCATCAAATGCAACATCGCTAAATACTTTTAATATTTCATTCATTAGATTGATATTATCTATCCTTTTCTTAAATTCCATTTTACAAAAATTATTTAATGGTAATGTTTTGAAAAGAAGATTTTTGAATCATTGATTTCAGCATCATTACAAAGTGAACAGAAATTAGAAAGAAAAGCACAAGTATTACCACCCTTTTTTTCAGAAACATACTTAAGAAACTTTAATTTTTTTTTATAAGTATTTTTGAATATATTAAAAGTTAAATGTAATTTAAGAGCCATAACTAATTCATCAAGGGAATTAATTTCATTTGGAAAAGTTATTGTTGAATCTATTATTAATTTACAAAATTCGAGTATTTCTTGTTCATTTGTAATTTTGTTTATTTTACAATGTGCAGTCATTTGTTTAATATATTCATTTGGATAACATGTTGCATTATATTTTGGAAACTCCATTATGAAAAGGATAAAAGAAAGGCAGTCACATTTCGCATGAGCTTCATTTTTATATTTAATACTATTCCAAATCTAGTTAATGCTTATCTTAATATAATTTTGTCAAACACGAAATTTCACACGGACGTTCATTCACATGATTGATCTCAAGTGACATTTGCGTCAATTTATGAATGATAGACAAGAATTATTTGATTTAAAAATTTAACCAACTTTACATAAAAAATTTAAGACATTTATAATGATTTTTATATGTTTAGGAAAGTCTCATTAATGTTTGAGAAATTATTTAAGCTTTTTAAAATAATTTGCAATCCAGTTTTTTATTTTCATCGAGATTACTTAATATTTTCTTTGATTTGCATTTTATATTAAATTCAATATGGTATCCTTTCTATTTTTCAATTATTGGTAAATCCGCCTAACCAAATAGACTTATAAATAGTACTGATAAAGATATTATATATTTCTCAAATCATTATAAAGAATCCATTCCATAACTTCATCATAGTTAATTGTTATAAAGTACATTTCTACTAGTCACTTATTGAAGTAGAATTGCAATTTTGACACCAATGAAATGAGTATTTAATTGTTTATATTTAGGATAGAATCCAAATTTTGATTTGGTATTTTTTTATGTAAGCGTTTATGATATTTTTGTACAGAGAAAAAATTTTTTTTAGTGACATATACTATACTATTTAGAAAATATATAGGAAACTTAAAATTATTGCGCTCTCCAAGAAAAAAAAAAATCACGTGACTAAAATGTAATAGAAAGCATCTTATTTTATGGAATTATACCATTAATTTTACATTTTTTTTTTTAAAAAAATAAAATATACAATCTATACGTTCAATAAATAAATGATATTACATTAATCAAATTGAATCAAAAGACATATACACAAACCCTTTAGTAAATGATTAATTAATAAATGAATGAACTCAAAAAAAATCAAACATCATATTAAAGAATAAACTCTAATTTAATTAATATCTATGAATTGTTTATTGTGTAGAGCTGACAAAAACTTAGAGATAAGAGATAATAAAATATATAAAAACATGTACGCTTTTACTAGATAACTGATAAAAAATTATGGTTTGAAATTCTTGGAACTAATTACATAATTGTATAAAAAAAAAAAGATAAATACCTCTATTTAGCAAGTAATTTTATTCACAAATTAAATATATGAGTTAATGTCATTATTATTTATTGGTTAATACAAAATAAATAATTTAATAATAATATTTATTATCAATACTAAATACAATGTTGAACTAATTTATAATTTATATGTAAATTATCATCTACTATATAATATAAAACATTAATCTCTACAAGTGTTTATATTTGAAGGGATTGAACTAGATTTAATGTATTTTCCTAATTAAAATAAATAAATAAGATATATAAAAATGAATGGGCCATTCTCCCACATTGCCGAATATAATTATCTTTGCCTATTTCTTTAATATTCTTAAACTGATCATATGGTACCCATACTATTTCAATCTGGTCCAGTTTGTAAAATTTTTTAACACCTTACAAAAATCACACCATTTATACTCTGTATTAAGAATAACAGAATNCTGTTCACCATATTCTTCACAGTTGAATGGTTCTTTATTTAATAAGTTGTTTTGGAATGACATTTTTTTATTTGGAGGATTCAAAAAAAAATTATTTTAATAATTACGCCCTAATATTACTGAATGGTTACCAAATAAGGTAATGTATATCTTTATTTGGATATGATCAAATTTGATGTATCATATCACAAAAATCATCTACAAATAAAGTATTTTTCTAAATCAGGAATTGAAAGAAATATGTTTAATTTTTTAATTTTATGTAGATATATAAGTAGAAAAAAAAATTTACAACCATTGGGTACTGAAATAAAGCTAAAGTTAATAGCAATTATTTTGGTGACAATTAGATTATCCAGTCGAAACAATTCACAAATTTAAAAAATTATTTTATTCATTAAAAAAAAATATTATTTAATACATTCAATAAAATAAATTACTAAAAAAAATAAGAAAAACTGATATTAACACCATTTATATCATTATATTGTATTTTTTTCTTGTATTCCTTCATTATCCATTTATCTTTCTATTTTATTTCTATTATTATTGTTTGTTTCTGTTAATATATTCTTATATTTTGTTTTTTATATCATTATTCCCTTCTATTTCTGCTATCTTATTACATCCTTTATTCCAAACTTTTTCCCACAATTATTAAATGACTGGCACCTTTCTTCTAATTCAGTATACCTTTCTTTTGTTTATATGCTTTTTCTTTCTTCAAATTGTTCTTTCCATTTTTGTCCCTTCTTTGACTTTGTCTTATCTATTTTTTGGAAATGTTCATTGATTTCTTCTTTATATGTTATTATTGGTGACCTGTTTCTTTTATTATTTTTTAAGTCCATTTATTCGAATATGAAAGACAGTAAGAATTTCATTCTTTTTCTGGCCTATTCTTGTTGTCCTTTAATCATTTACCAGATAATTCTTCTTTTAACTTGTTATCTGTCTTTTTCTTTATTTTTTTTCATTCCACCATTCTCTTCCTGCATTTTCTGTTATCTTGAGCTCATTATCACTTATTTGTTTTACCCATATTTATTTATTGTTTTTTTTATTCTAATCTTTTCCACGTATTAACATGCTTTAATGGGTTAATTATCTTAAATATTTCTCCCCTCACTTTCATAATAAAGGATCAGAATATTTCCAAGATCTGGATTATCTTGGCAGTTCTACATCTTTTTTCAATACTTGAAACTTTTTGCCCAGCTATCTTTCTTAAAGTTGTTGATATCTTTTATCTTATCTTGAAGTAGTATTTCTTCTTTATTCATTTATCATTTTTGCTATTTGTTGATATCTCCCCATCACTGATCTCATTATTAATCTTCAATATTTCTTCATAAATATAAATATTAGGAAATGAAAAAGGCGAATTCTAATCTAAACCAAACC
>QKYT01000223.1:124159-139134 GCA_003550305.1 Glomus cerebriforme
TTTGTAAAAATTCAATACATAAAAATAACAAATATCTCTATGTAGCAACAAAGTATCCATGCAAAATGACTTCCTAATAATTTTACCACTATAAATAAATATCCATATATGACATTATTTAACCATTTTGGCAAAGTATAAATCAAATTTTATTTTTTTTTATATTACGATAAAGTCCTTTAATTTTTTTCGAATATTGAAAATTATTATTTTTAGCCGACTTCTATAATAATGTAATAAATTTTTCAAAAAAAAAAAAATTTTTTTATTCACAATGAAGTTTGAATGGCAAACTTCACATATTTTTTTAAATATTACATACTAATTATTATTTAAAAAAAGGATGTTTATGATTTTTTTTAAAAAAAATAAGTTACGTTAATTATAAGATCTATTAGTTCGTGACTCTGGATATAATTCTTCTTGGATGCGACAAATTATTTGTTTAATATTATATTGAATTAAAATGGGACCTTACAATTTACATTTGGACTCTTTCACTATATCTAATGTACAGTATATCTGGTTTCGCAATTTAAAACTGTGAAGGTATGGAAAGAGTGTATTAATTTTTTTAGTAAAGAAATAAACTTATAGTGACTTATTTAGATGCAGTGGAATGAAATTGCCGCGTAAATACAAATGGTACGTTAGATAATGTTATATATGACATTTGTTATTAATTTTAAAATTCCCTTTCGGGCAGAATTATGGATTTTCAGTAGCACTTAAAATTTAAATGATTCGTCAAATATTAATGAAATGAGATAAACAACAATATTTGTTTAATAATAATAAATAAATTTCTTATAATATTTATAATTTATTTTTCAAAATATAGTGGAAGTTTGGATTCCGCTACGTTATCTATAAGTGTGAGACTTTGCAGTAGACACAATGGAGTGTTCTGCTTTTCATAACCCTAATATATAGTTTTGGGGCTTTTGACTCTTTGAGTCTTCTTAGAGTTCTTGTGCAATTCACAAATCTGTCCGCTTGCCTGGATGAGAAAATGTTTTATGTAATTTTTACTGTTTTTTAATTATCGTCGAATCATTTAAAACTTTTAAATGGTATTCTTCACGTATCCGATTTTTTTTTTCTTTTAATCCCAAAATTCCTTCATTTTGCAAAGGAACTGAATAGTAGAAATTCAATTAGTTTTCAAAAGTTTTTCGGTTTGCGTACCGTTTCGCATGAATTATAATGCAATAAGTCACGTGAAATAATATTTCATGCAATATTAGAATAATTTGCATATATGTCGTGACTAGGTTAAGCGATATTACAAATGTAATTAAACAAAACTCTTACTGAACGAACTTTAGACAATTTCACAACTTTAAACCAATTTTATTGCTTGGCAATTTGGCTTCTTTCTTGGCGTGATTTTTTAAAAGCGGTAAAGATTTACATGATGAGGCTATAATAACGTCATTATTTCGTCATACTCATTACTATTGACAAAAAAAAACTATATAAGGAGCTTGAATTTTTCCAATTCTAGAAAAATAAAATTGCTACACCAATGATGCAACAAAACGATATAAATTCGGTAAATTTAATATTTGTACGCGAAAATGACTTTTTTTTCGGATTTTTGTTAAAAAAAAAAAATCTTTTTTATTTTTAATATTAGACTACAACTTTATCACCATTACAAGCGCATTATTTGAAAAAAGAACTTATCTCTCGTCAAATTAGAACCGAAATACAATCAATCTCACAACATGGAGCTTTAAATAATTTAGGTCCACCATTTACTGATAAAGACTCCGTGGAGACTAACACCCCATTCTTACGTTTCATATTCAGTCGTTTCGTATATACTTTTCCGTTCCTTCAAAGATCTGACGATACTTTTTGGATTAAAGTATCGGAGTTTTTAAACGAATTTTACAAGAAAAATATTAGTACTTCTCCTACAAGAGATGAATCAACCAAAAGAAAAAAATTGTCTGAAAAGATTATTAAAGAATTTACATTATTACTTAATGCTGGAATAAAAACAACTTCCGGAAAAGAAGAATCAATTAAAGTTGATTTTTCTAGTATTTATGAAAATTATAATCAAAAAACTTCTCAGGATTCATCAAAGTTTATTAATGGATGGGCTGTTAACATTGTTTCTGTAAAAGCCGCATCTGAAAAACGTCGAATTCAAAAACATGTTTATATGGAATATATCATTCAAACAATACGACCAAATTTTGATGAACCTATTTTCGTTGTGAGACGTCGTAGAGATTTTAAAAAATTATATACTAAGGTAAGTTCTCGTATTGTAAAATTCAAGAAAAAAATTTTTTTTTTTTTTTTTTAACTTTAAATCTTATTTTTTTTAAAAAAAAAGCTTAAGGCAGAATTTGCGGCAATTGACATTCCTTTTATTCCAAATAAAATCAAAGAGCGAACTTCTACTTTTAACAAAGCAAAATCAGTACAAGATGACGATCCTTCTAATGGTTTATATCAATGGGAAAAAAATCGCCAAAATTTACGCGCATATTTGCATTCTCTTCTTTCCATTAAAGAGGTTGCAAGATCAAAAACAATGAGATTTTTTCTAACAGATTCTCCAACTTCTTTGAGCGAGGATGAAAAAAAAGATATGGCAGAGAGACAAGAACTGGATTCAATTAGAGACGAACAACAGAAAAGATTTAATGAGGAGGCAGAAAGGCGTACTAAAGAACTCGAACAACATGTTTCGGAATTTAAGAAAGAGATTATGGGTTCAGGTAATTATTTTCTCAAAGTCTTTAATTAATTTTTAATTTCGTGAAAAATTAATCTTATTCAAAATTTTTAACAGGTGGATTATCCAAAGTAATTAGCATTATCCAACAAACTCCCGATATTTCAGATTTACCCATAACTTATCAAAAAATTATTGAGTGGGGCGAAATAGGGTTAGTATATATACGATTTTTACTTAAGTATGCAGTATTTAAAATATTTTTTTTTATTTTTTGTTCTACTTTAGGTTTGCTTCTACTTTATATTCTCTTTTCATTGGATCTGATAATAGTAACGAGACTTTTGCTCAGCTTAAACGCACGCATAGTTTAATGCCATATAAAGCTCTTCGAACCATAATGAAAATATCAAATCCTGTAGCATTAATGAGGGGAACATTAGACTTATTTCTCGCACAACCTTTTGGGCAAAAAAGTTTAGCTCAAAGGTTAGATTATATATAATACTCTTTTTTTTGCAATTGTTGTGTATATTTACTTTATTTTACTTTTACTTAGGATTCTTTCAATGAATTTGACCGAAGATCTTAAAGAACTTAACAAAGATATTAAAATTATTGAAGAAGAAATAAATGATGATGAAGTATGTCAAAAATTACGAAATTACATATACGCTTCTAGTGAAATTCAAACTATCGTGAAGGAAGAAACGAAAAGTGAAGGTATGTGAAAAACAATTTTTTTTTAAAAAAAAATAGAATATTTCGATTTACTATTTATTTGTTCTTTTCAGATAACGGAGATATCGATGCCCTCGTTCTTGCAATATTACACACAAAGTCTTTAACCCCAGATTTAGATTACTCACAAATCGCAAGGTTTACTGGAATTATCAACAATATTAAGATAGATAATACTGATTTATTATGCAATTTAAAGAAATTATTCTTTTTCTACGCTCGTCAAAGAGACAAAGAAATGTTGATTGAATTATTGTTTCAGGTCAGTGTAAATGTTTATTCATTTTTTACAGTAAAATCAATATAACCCCCTTTTTATTGTTATTATCACTTAGGGAATTACTGGGGAACTTTTAAAAGAAATCATCACTATTTTTTATGAACCATTGGCCAAAATTTATAAAGTGAGTTTTATGTTAAATTTTAATTATGACTTTCTATTTATTCGTATCTGCATCTAATATGACATTTTTATAATTTTGAAGGCTGCAAATATCTCTGATTCTTTATCTGACCTTTCTGCATTTGTGGATGATTTAATTAATGTTATTGAAGAAGCTGATCGAAGGGGTACCTTTAATAACGTCATTCTTTCAAACTTTAACATATCATTTCAAAATTATTTATTGTATTTTTTTTTTTTGTTTCTTAGGTATTATTATATATAGTCCGGCTGAATCAGTTGTTCAAACATTTATATCACTGGTGCATCGACATATATCAAAATTTTATTCCTTTGTCTATTCAGTTTATTCGAATGATTCAACAGGCTTATTCAATTCACTTCTGGAATGGATTGAATCACTTTTTGATTTTATGCGGAGCGGACTAACTGAGCCAATAGATTTGCAACAATTGATTGACACAGTGTTGAGGACTGAAGAAGAACGAGCTCTTGTTATAAGTGAATTAGATAAGTTAATGAGTTGGCATACTTGGCGAAAGAAGAAACATTTGATGCGTCTCAAAGATATTATGTATCATAATGATATTGATAGTAATAGTAATGGCGATGATGAGAGTGAAGATGACGATTATGATTATGATACTGATGATGATTTGGTGGGAATTGTTGATGACAATGATTCGAAAAGCAAACATAATGACGATGATTCACAGCATTCTGCTTCTGATTTAGATTCAATGATGGAAGTGATGGAATTCCCTGAGATAGAAGTTCTACCAAAATTACTACCCTCATTTGTAAAGTTAATAAGCGATTCTATGCGAAGTATCAAAATTGAATAATGTTTGAACTATGTTTATTATTTATTATGTATATTATTTATTATGTATATTATAGTATATGTAATTTAGTTAAAAAAAATTTACGTCTTAGCTATAATTAATTTAATATATTAATTTTTTTTTTATGTTTATCATTTACTTTTGAATAATAATAATAATAAATATACACGTCAAACTTTATATTTTATTTGATCCGTTCTCGATTCGAATCCGATCTGAAACTAATAATGCGGACCTACCAATGGTTTTGTAAGACAATGAATCACCGATAAACACCTAAATTCCTCATTATTTCTTAAAAATGATATTATTTTAAGAAAATAAATCATCAAGAATGGTCTTTAATAATTGTAATAAATGTTTAGTAAAAAAAAAAAACATTAAAATTATATTAAGAAATAATTTTTTTTTTATATAGTTCTCCTTTTTAATTGTTTAGTTCTTAATATTATATTAGAAAATATCGGTAATAATAAATAGTAATACTGCTGTTAAAAATATCTTTTATGCTCTCATTTTATGTAAGGTAAATATTTCTACGCAGCATGTAATAATGACATGTACAACTCTAATGTCGGTCATAACGATCCTCATGTACAGTACAGTATATATTGACTTAAACGTTATCGATAGAAATTTTCTGATTGCGATATACCCTCAATTCCATAGAATTAATAAAATCAACTCGATTTTTTTTTAACTAACAATGTCAAGCCGAATTACTCTTGTTTGTCTCGTACAAGGAGATACACCTAAACATGCTTTCCCCGTCGATACCTACAAGTACAAGCTCATTGGTCATCTCAAGGAATTTATTAAAAATAAAAATAAAAATCTTTTTTCTAGTGTTGATGCTAACAATCTAAAGTTATGGAAGGTAAATATTCGTGATGACGAATTTCAGGAACGCGAATTTTATGACAAATACGAGTTGCTCGCAACACGAAAAATCGGATACTACTGGAACACACAACCAAGTGGAGATATTCATATTATCGTCTCACCACCACCAACTACAATCAAACTTTGCAGTGCAATTCAAGAAAATATCTATAAAGATAACGTTAAAATTTCTTCTAGAACTGTTGCTTCAAAATTGCTGCCATTTATCTGTAAATGGACTCAACAGGGCAGTGTTCATTCTGAACCACGACGCTTTATTTGTAAAAGAGATCTTATGTTTCATTATATATTTGAACACGTGGATGACACCATGAAATTATATGAGTTAAAGTCAGTCAGACATTATTTAATAATATGTTTTTAGCTTTTACAAGCTTTTTAACCTTTTTCTGTTGTAACAGACTCTATACATGTCTATGGGATAAATGCAATATGTCATTTAGTAATATTTCTGAATTAAGAGGTATTGAGCAAATAAGCTAGCTTCCTGATATATAATGAAATTTTCCTAATATGTTTTTTTTTACATTCTTTAGACCATTTTTACTGGCACATCAACCAGAAACCATTTAAGGTAAGATCATTCACTAGTTGTCGATAGAATAACAGTTAAATTTAATTTCTTCATATTTAGTGTCCAATCGATCTGGCTCGATTTGGATCACTTAACAAGCTGAAAAATCACTTGTTTAAGGTTCATACAGATGTCGTTGTGGAACCCATCCGTGACAATGAAATGATTTATGATGAAACAGCAGAAGAGTGTACGTTCTTCAAGATAATTTACAATCCTAATTACTTTTATGTCATGAAACTTATTTCTAAACATTTTCTTTTTTTTTTTTTATTGAAATAGGTGATACTGATGATGAATATGAAGGTTGTATAAATGACGATTGTATGACTTCATATCTTACAAAAGAGGAAGAAGATGAAAAGTTTGATTACTGGTATGATTCAAGGATGGAGGCTTTTTGTTTGTTAATTTGCAAGTTAGTAGTAAATATGACATTTATATGATTTTTTTTTCCAGCATGCAAAATGGAATACCTTAGCTTCAATAGTTAATATTTATTGCTCAAATAATTGATAAATAAAGCGGCAAAAGCGCTTGCAGTAAAATATACTGTACCTATTATAATAGGGGAATTAATGATCAACTTAGATTCTTATCTTCATTTCGCCTTTTTTATATTTTTCATATTCTCCGTTGGTTAAGAAACTCCCTTGTTGGATCTCACCTAGAACATTTATTTACACATATATTTTCTTCGCGCAAACAAACAAGTTCAATATAAAATATAATAAATATATTCCTTTTATAGCAAGAAATATTGCGATTTTGAAATCCTACTGTACTGTAAAAGTAAATAAGTTTTCAGAATTATTGTTAAATTTATTGAATTAGAATACATTTGTATGAATTTATAAATGTATAAGTATGAAACTACTGCTGCGTTTCGTTTTTACTATATATTCTGGGATGATTCTCAAACAAATAATAAAAAGTATATTAGTATTATTTATTGATAATTGTTTTATATATAGAAATTAATTATTTATATAAGTATTTGTAGTTAAAACTAGAACATAATTAAAATAAAAATTATCCATGTACAAAGAGAAGAGAGTTATATAATACTATTGCTATATAAAAAGCTTAATTTGTGTATCATAATCGTGGGCGGATTTTTCTAGCATAAACTGCAAAAGTCACAAAAAATCACGTGATATTTCTCATCACTGGCATCACATTGAGAATTTTTTCAAGTCTATTCGTCGAGAGTTTTTTTCAGGTTACGCGGTAACGCTGGGTTAGTAAGTCATAAATTATAGCTCAGGCACGTGATCATAGAAATAATTGTCACCCAGGATCAATCACGCTGTGTCACGTCCCTGCAATTTTTTCACATCCGGTGAAAATATATTTGTCACACATTATATGTCACGGTGCGCCACATGCTATTACGTGATTTCACGTATACATGTAGCCGATAAGCCGAAACCTTTTCACGTGACTTTCGGCCAAATTTTCAAACTTAATTTAAGCCAAAATATGATGAAAATCAATCCTAAGATTTGCCCGAAACTATAAAATGAAGTCTCAAGAGTTTCGGCCAAGTTCTAGTCATAATTAAAGTTATTAATTATACTAAAATTTTGGCAATGCCGAAACCTCAATCAGACCTCTGGGAGTTTCGGCTACATGTTTAATTTCACGTGCTCGTACATATTAATTAGTAAATATCACGTGAGCGCAAAATTTTGATGGTGACGCTGGGGAAGTTTTTTTTTGTTGGGGAGTTAAAAAGTTTTTATAGTAAATCGTGATACAATTTCTGTAGTCTTACAAGTCTTACAATCGATTTTTATTTATTACAAATTAATTGCCGATCAAACCAGTTCGAAAATGGCGATAAAAAAAAACGTTTATATAGGAGTATATTTGTGTAATGATTGTCTGGTGACTGGTAACGTTTTTATATAAACTTTGTATACAAATATTCAATATTTGTATTAATCGTTTGTCAATTGTTAAATTTACGCGATTTAAAGCTTGCATTCATATTTTGGATTGTCTTGGTTAGGCATATGCTTTTACGTACTTATGTTTCGTGTTTTTTAAAAATTGTTCATCAATACAATGCCATCATAATCATCCAAAACGTCGACTTGCAACAAAATTAACTTTGTCTTTATATATGGGTTAAGTCTAGAAGACCACTCATTGTATTAAATTTTAAATTCATCCTAATGTTAAATTCACTCAAATATATAGTATACCATTGTGAGAAACATCATCTATTGCATCCCTTACATCTTCATTATAACAAAAAGAATTACTATACCCTTTAGTAGAAAAGTAGAAAATTTATTATTAAATTTACTGACATAAATAATTATTTGGAATTATTCGTCTGAATATCTGAGTTATTTTAATCTAAAATCCAAGAATACTTACCTTTTTTGATAATGATTAATTTACTTGTCCATGATTCTTGTAATATTTTCAAACTTCGTTTTTGATTCAAAATTGTAGACAAAGATATTATCACAATACTGAGCATTTCTTGGAGTCGTACCGTTCCAGCAACGTTTTTCATTCACTAAAAGTCTTGCTCTTGTATTGTTTATAACTACTGTAATTAGAGTATATAAAGAGGTTAATTTCTACTTAAACAAAAATTATGTTTGTTATAAATCACATAATATATTATTTTCTTACTTTATACTTTATTGTGAAAAATATTTTTTTTTTAAAGAGAGAAAATAATTCAAAAAGAATAAAAAAAAACAGTTAAAATATTATAAAAAGTGCGTGATAAAGAAGGTGAAAGAAAGTGCGTGTCAAGGAAGGTGAGAAAAAGGGTGTTAAAGAAATTGAAATTAAATGTTAACACTTAAAGAAATTGAGTATTTAAAGTTAAAAAACGAGAATGAGTGTTTATAAAATTATTTGAACAGCTTCTCTACATAAATACAATAAAAAAATTTATTAGTATTAAAAGACAGAGAACAAAAAGCACTTTCGAACAGAGATTTAAGGATAAATTTGATCGATTAATCATATAAGGGAATCATCAATAACTATTATTATGATAAAAAGGATGATTACCACAAAAAGAAAATTATTATAAATTATAATATTATTTTAGTTTTGTATATTATACAAAAAAAATCCGTCCAGGTTACATTTTTTTATAATTGGTTACAAGGAACTTTTTAGAAATTTATTTATTTATTTATTTGTTTATTTATTTGCAAAATTCTTTTTGCGTTTCCTTTCCATATTTGGTTAACAGATGAAATAAATTACATAAGTAAATTTCATTGTTCTGCTGCTTAATGCAGTTTAACACCATGTATTCATTATTTTTCTTCTTTGGGCAAATTCAGGTAATTTTTATTTTTATTTTTATTTATGAGAACGCAAGTAAAGTATTTCTAATACATGATGTGCAAAACAAAATGAATAAAATGGACAAATACTTTAACTAATCCTAGCTAAGTGCAACACTGGACCGCTCATATAGTAGAAGAAAAAGGAAATAATATTAAAATTGTTCTATATTTAATATCTACAGTATATTGATGTCACTATAATAAATCGTAAAAATTTTTGTCAAGAGTCCAACTTCCTGAATGCAGAGATATTACTGCGCAATTTTGAGCAGGCGACAGATGTTTTATCAGATTTAGCGTTCAAAACTCGCGTTCAAACCTCTTTTTTTGGGCGTAAACAGTCTGTTTCCTTCGGGGAAGGGGCTCAGCTAAAGTCATAATCTAGTGCATAGTTATAATTTTATTGTACAATATCTCATTTAGAACCACTTGTAACGGACTTATGTCTGAAATAAAAATAAAAATAAAAAATTAAAACTCTTTTTTTTAATTGCTGCTGCGACTGCTGCGACTTATGTGACCATCCAAATATATTAATTCTTAAAGACTGATATTAAGCAGGAACGGTTACGGGCGATATGACTATTCACTATTACTGTATATTATGAAATAGAGCTAGTAGAAAGACATTACCGATTATAGGTACCTTTTCAAAAAGAATCATCATATCGAAGAGGTTTACTGACCAAAATTACCACAATATGTGCCAAACTTTTACAACATTTTTTTAAAATTTATTTATTTATTTATTTTGGAAAATCTTGAAATCTTGTAAATATGAAAGCGTCTAATCAGACCAATTTTTTTTCGATTGTATACTGTGCCACACGTGGATACTCTCAAAAATAAATAATATTTTTGTTATCAAAAATTATTAGATAACTTATTTAAATAACAATCACTATAATTATAATATATTTACAGTAAAAATAATTTTTATTAATTTTTGACGTCGCTAATTTTTTCGTATCGAAAACGTCTCAAGACTAATTATTAGACTAGTTAAGAGTCGATTTTTTTTTTTTTTTGGTTCAAAATTATTCTGGTTTTTTTATTATTAATTAATTTAAACCATATGAAATCTTAATAATAAAAAAAATCATTTTTTTTTTTTTTTTTGAAGAGAAAAATGAATTTAAAATTATATATACGTATATATATTTATATATAATAACTTACATATTTATAACATTACATTATTTGAGAAAAAAAAAAATTTTTTTTTTTCTCTTTGTTTCATAATTAATTAATTAAATAATTTGTTATTAAAACGTAAACATAAGTATTAATATTAATTTTTTTTTATACCCCATATTCTGTAAGTATCTATAATAGTATCAAATTCATCAAATTCTTTCAGTATTTCTCTCCACCCTTGATCGAATTCATTTATACTAATATCCATCAAATTAATTAACATTTCATTAATTGTATCCTTAAAAAACATAGTAGCATGTTGTTCGAGTAATATTCCTAAATGACCACCATTTTTACCAAGTAGAATTGATTTATCATCATGATTTGCTGAATCAAGATAATTAGAAAAAAGTGATTTTAAATGATCTCGTGGTCTCATATCTAACTCATTTGTTTCAAATAACAACATATCTTAATTAAAAGAGATAAAAATTTAGAATAATTTAAAAAAAAAAAAATTGAACAAATTATATGATAAAAATTATTTTTTTTAAAAAAAAACTTACAATATCCAATATATTTCATAAATTTTGGACCAATATTTTCTTCTAGAAAATCAAATCCTTGTATCTAACGATAAACAGAAAATTTTCATTAAATTTTTTTTTTTCAATTTTTTCAATAACTTTACATATAATATATAATATATAATATATAATTAATTGTACTTACTTCTATACTTCCGCCTGGTTTTGCCACCCTTAAAATAATAAAACAATATAAAATATTAAAAAACAAAGTAATTAATCACGTATAATAATTAAAAATAAATATATGTATAATATTATATGATTACCTTAATAATTCTTTAACGATAAAATCCCATTGTTTTAAAGAATAAAGCGGTTCAATAATATTTAAATGAACGAAATCAAATTCATCATCTTCAAAAGGTAATCCATTCAATAGATTTTCGTTAATAAAATGTAAATTATTAGGTTTAATTTCTGAAGGAAATAATTTATTTTTATCAATTCCAACAAATTGAGAATTTTGATATTCATTTGATAATTCTAAAAGAAAAGTACCAGCACCACATAATACATCTAAAATTTTTGCACCACCATTATTTAAAATATCATTTATATTAGAAGAAGAAAAATTTGATGACCAAATTGATTTAACAATAAAATGATGTTGATGTAAAAAATCAATATCATCATTCGTACTAGGAAATTTGATCGATGATTTTGATGTTGATGATGATGATGTTGTTGACGTTATTGATATTAATGATGATGATTCTGATGTTTCATGATCTGATAATGTTTTTATTATATTTTGTCTTCTTTCACGAATTAATTCTTTATCTTTTAAACTGATTTGTTTCTTAACTGATTTTATTTTTGTTTGAATTACACCCATAGTTTATGTATAATTATTATTAAAAAGGAATGTGATGATTTAAATAATATAATGTAAAAAAAAAAAATATAATAGAATAAAATAAAAACTATAGAATTATTACTAATAATTTTTTTTATTCCTTTTTTTTTTTTAAAAAAAAAAAAAAAGACAGACAAGGAAAATTATAGCAAATGCTATTTTGTGTTTCTATATATAATGTATGCGTGTGTACATGGTATTAAACATATTTATGTAAAAAAAGTATGACATTTTCGGGCTGGTGAGTAATACACATAATAAATATTTACATATTTATATTTGGTAATATAAATATAGAACCATGGAACAAAAAAAAAAAAAATTCTTTTCTTTAATAAAATAAATTTTATTTCCTAATATACGTAAAGTAATTATAAAATGATTAAATACGTTAGAAAATATGTACAAACATATTAAAGATCTCGGGATTTTAGAATAAATTATCTACAAAAAGAACCAGATATATGTAATTCGGCTTAATTGTGTAAAATATTTGGCGAAAAAAAAAAAGATGGTATCAAGTAAATTTTCGGGGGGATCAAAAAAAAATATGCAACAGTTTAAAATGTAACGATGTGACTTTTAAAATTTAACCTAATATATCCATTATTAACTGCATGTCTTAATAGCCGTTTTGCATGGACCCTGCTTCTATTTTGCTTAATCTAAATGATATCAACTTTTCTATTAAAAAAAGATTTCCCTTATATTTTTATTTTTATTTTTATTTTTTTTTTTTTTTTTTTTTGTACTTTTAAGATGAAAAACAATTATGCATAATGTACCATCAATACAATTGTCAAAAAAACCAAATAATTTGTTAAATAAATTTCAAATAATATAAATAAACCAATTATGGCCATGCACACAAACTTTATTTTTTTGGACGGATTAAAGTAAGGGAAAAGTATATGTAAATCATTTAAATAAAATCCCCTGCATCGATGAGTATTCATTGCGCAGTAATCGCAGTTATTTTAATTTATTACATATTTCACTTTACTAAAATTGATTAACGTTAAATTTTTATAGCGATTTTATATTTTGGCGTCATGCATACAATGAACTTTAAAATTGGCAAGTGACCCTAGTATTAATTGTCTAGAACATCTTCTACTTCTTAAAAATAATTTCTCACGAATGAATCGATCCACGTGAAAATATATTAATCTCGATAAACAAATTCATTGTAATCGTCATTATAATATTTCTCATGGTATATTAAGGTTTCGGTTATTCCCAAATTTATTCTCTTTCCGATTTACACAAAAAAAAAAAAAAATCACAATGGATAATTTTTACGGGTAAAAACGGATTTAATACAGTATTCCCAATTAGTTCACTTGAAATCATACGATAACATTTTTTTAATTTTTAACTGGTAAAGTCACGGAGCAAATCGTGAGATTTTTATATTATGTTATCTGTTATACATTATATTTTATGTCGTACGTCAAACATGTTCATATGGGCCTAAATTATCTTTCATGTCTTGGCCTGCATTACTGATAATCTTTGATCGTCAATCCGAATAAACACGTGTCGTATTATATAAAAAATTTCATTCATGTATATCGAAATTGGGAACAGATATTGTTTTAAAATTCTACAATAGGATCTTTTTTAACAATCCTTACAATTCTCCTTTTTATTGTTTTAATTTTTTTTGGATTAACCTTGTCATCACTTAACTCCTGCTTGAACTCATTTAGGTTAATTATTATTTTTTTTTTTATTTTAAAAATTTGCCGATTCGCATTTTCTTTTCCATTAATGTACCGTTAATGATTTGTCACCATAAATAAATATTAAAATTTCAAATAATTAATAATTATAGTATATACTATGTACTGTGGTATGTACGTTTTTGTACACTTTCTGTACTTTTATATCATAATATACTTGATTAAGACTTGAATTTTTAATATTTTTGACGTCGATCATGTCGCTTACGCATACATTTAAATATCCGTCAGGGGTTACAGACTTACTGTATTTCGGTCGACGCCATTACCATGGTTAATAGAATCCTCCAAACTTTATCAAAAGTCAATACAGTATTTTATAAAATTTTTTTTTTATGACAGTTTCACAACGTAATTTGTACAACTTATCTTCGATCATAAAACAAAAATAATAACAATTTATGATAAATCTTAAACTTGGTCTTAACATAATTTTATTTAATGTTTATTAAAAAGACCAAGAAAAATTGATATTATCTTTGAAAAATTTTTTGTTTTTTTTATAACGATAATTACATAATAAAAATTGTAAGAGATTTTATTTTACCTTAGGATTATTTTTACGTTTAAGTATGATAATTTATCCAAAAAAATTTGCTGCATAACTTAAAATGTTACTGTATATTCAAAAATTAAAAATCAATAATCAAGAAGAGAAAGAAAAATTGTAATAAAAAAAAATGTGAGACCAGTATGAGAATGTGTTAATAGCGTGAGAAGGTCATGTAAGTCATTATTTCTTCCAGTTCTTAAAGAACTTTACGAAATCTAAACATTCTATTACGTCAAATTTTTTATACTGCGCCAGTTCTGTCTTGTGACAGGTTAAAAAATTGGTCTAACCAAATTAATAAGAATAATGAAAATCGTGTCACCCATTCGGAAGATAAACTCCGAAATATTATATAGAACCATAAACGAACCTTTGTTTCGCTAATGGAATTCTTAAAAAAAATATTTTGTTTTCCCTTTACTAAAATTTATTCAAAAAATAAAAATTTATTCAAAGAAAATAATAAGAATGAAGTTAATAAAATTAATATTGTAAACACAAATGATGAACAAAATAATTCTGATAATAAAACAGATTTAAGTCTATACGAACAAGGTATACTTAATCAAGAATATGGCTTATGTCCTGAATGTAATCAACC
>QKYT01000224.1:0-10798 GCA_003550305.1 Glomus cerebriforme
TTTTTTTTTGATGTTTTATGTTTAAATTTTGGGATTTAATGTTTAATGTATTCAAAAAATTCAATAAATTACATTTTTTTAAGTATAATTTAAAATACCCAAATATTATAAAGCTAAATAAATAAATATGTTATAAAATAAATAATTTGAAAGTTAGTACTATTATAAAAAATATGAATAACTCTATAAATATTAACTATACCTTCATGAAAATTGAGATCCTAATAGTTTTAGACCTCTGAACAATTTTCAATTAATAAAGAAAGTCGATTAGCATTGATTAAAGTACTCAAAATATACTCTGAAATTACAAAATAAAAAAAATAAAATTTGAAAGTTAGTACCATTATGAAAAACATGAATAACTTCACAAATATTAATTATACTTTCATAAAAATTAAGATTTTAGCAGTTTTGGATTCGCTGAACAACTTTTAATTAATAAAGAAATTTGATTTGCATTGACCAAAATACTCAAAAAATACTCTGAAGTTACAAAACAAAAAAAAATAAAATTTGTTAATTAGTACCATTATAAATAACTTCATAAGTATTAACTATATCTTCATAAAATTGAAATCCTAATAGTTTTGAATATGCTGAACAATTTTCAATTAATAAAGGAAAGATTTGCTTTGTCTAAAGTGATAAAATTATGTCCTAATATTAGTAAATAAAAAAATAAAAAGTTCAAAAATTAGTATTATTATAAAAAACATGATTTTTTTTTATAAATATTATAGCTAACCTTATGAAAATAGGTTTAATATATATTTGAAAAAAAGTTTTAATAAAAAACAAAACTACTGTAATTCAAAATTCAAAGTAATAAAAAAAATATAAAAAAAAAAAAAAATAAACAATTATATAAAAAAGTTTTTGTGATTTTAATGTGTTACAAAACAAATGTGATAAAAAATTTTAGCTAATAAAAATCCAATGTCATGACCCATGTGACATATTACAGGTGCAATAAAAAACAAAACTTTTTTTATTACCTATACTGTTTAATTGAAGTTATACAACTTAAACTATAATCTGTGAAATAATATGAAAGGTAATAATAATATATAAATAAATAATTACATAACAGTGTCTATTGTATTACAGGCCTAGGCATATTCTTAAAATATTTATTAATAGAGAAATTTCTCACATATACCAGCCCTTAGTATTTTTTCATAAATAAAATTCTTTTATTCTTATTCTCATATATGTTAGTTTACACTAATAAAATTTTGCAAAAAATATTATATAAACTAAAAATATGTCTATTACTTCATTAAAAGAAATATAAACACTAGTGCTTTTACTATAAATATTGATAGAAAAAAGTTGGTTAGCTGCCTCAAAAAAATTATTAAGGCAAAAAAATACAAAACTTTTCATAAAAATAAACTTCTTGCAACAAGAAAAATAGAAAACTACTGGAGTGAGAAATTATCTAAGAGATATATTCATGTTCTAGTTAAATCACAAAGATCACTACCACTTTGAGCTGTAAATAGAAATTGCTTGAAGAAGTCGAAAAATGCTTAATAAATCTGTCCATAATATGTAAAAATTTTAGGTCATGAAAAAATGAGGTCTGTAAAAGATTTTTATTAACTAAGCTTTTGCATTACAAGGTTCGATATCATTATTAATCAGAAATGAAATACATCAATCAAGTGGATAGCAAATATTAAACATATAACTCTCAAAGATCTCAAAAATTACATATATGAAATGTACTAGCCATTAGAACTTGAAAATAATGGAGTAGTATTAAAATTCATGAATGATAGGAATAAATATTATCCTAGGAACAATTTCTTATTTCATGAAATATTGTGATTGCTAGTTTCAAAAAAAAATCTCAAGTTTACCATATTTATAAAGACATTCTCAAAACTATTCAATTCCAGAATCTTTCTGAAAATATGTGAACTCTATGGGCTTAGTGATAACCTAAATCTTAACATTGATATATACTTTGTTTTTCACTGTGATTGTGTAGACCTAGGTAGTGAAAAGTCTAAAGTAGTGATTAAATATCTAATGGATAAATTAAAACTTCATTAAAATGTTACTTCTCTTAACAAGGTATATGAAGCAATAAAAATTATTTATTTTTATTATTATCTGACTATCAGAATATTGTTCTATAAAGAAAATTTTAAACTCATATCAGAAAAACTTATTGAGAGTTAAAATGGATAAGAAAATCTTAATTATATAGTAGAATATCATTCGACTGGTAGGATCCTTAATATAATTAAAGTTAAAAAAGAAGATTTTATAAATAATTTCTTTATCATCCAACAACTGGACCTCTTTCAGAATTGGCTAGATTAATTAAGAAACCTAATGGTAAAATTGCAAATAAGAATGAATTGCTTACCTCTCATATCACCTTAATAATACTAGAATTTATATTCAATTTTATTAATTTACCTATGATTCTATCCAGTTGAAACTTATCTTTCTAAAGGTTGTTTCATAATACTTAAAAAGGAAGAAAATATTCTGAACAATATACTTTTGTTTCCCAATTTTTCATGACATATCAGGGAAGATATCAATTAAATTATAGCTGAAATTAGAAAGCAAGGTTTAGTGCTAGTTATCTAAAAATGGCAATGACATTAAAACTTACAACTCAATTAAAATTTTTTCGCAGTATAGGTAAAAATAATTTCTTTTATCTTCCTCAATTTTTTGCATTATTGCTATCTTGAATTCATCTTTTTCTTTCTATAAAATTGACAGAAAAGATATAAACATTTGTTGGTATTTAATATGTCAGTATACTAAAACTTACTTGATAATTCTTTAATTAAAAACTTGATATTTAAATCTGCAAAATCTAACCACTTTGAAGTTGGACTTTGCAAGATTTATTTATTCTTTTAAATCACTTTTAGAATTAATTTTAGGATAACATGAAAATTTTGTATACTTATTGTGTTTGTAAAGATTTACAAAGAGCACACTTGGACACTTTAGTCCTTGATGCTTCTTGTTCATTTTTAAGACAAGCAATATAGCATAAAAGTTATTATATATTTTAGGTTTGCAAAATTACTTAGATAGTACACTTGGATACTTCAATTCTTGACACTATCTAAGTTTTTTAATGATAAACAGAATAGTATAATTTTTTTGTTATTCTAGATAAGATTAAAATTGGGCTAGAAAAGTTATAAGAAACAGTAATATTCTTAGTATTTGGTAGGATAATTTCATATTAATTTTAATATCAGAATATTTGGATAGCAGGATTTAAGCCTAACTTAATTTTAATTTTAAATTCTATATTAGATTTTTGATATATTTGCTAACCTTGCAGAATAATTTGATTGATAAAAAGATTCTATATTTTTTCATATATCAGAAAAGAAGCAGATGAATCTTTCACTATATTTATACCCTATTTTGGAAAATTTGTTCCAGAACTTTCAAATTGCCCTACTCTTTTATAAATCTGATAATCTAATCAATATAAAATTTTGTATTATGCATTTTAAAGTATTTAAACAATTTGTATTGTATATATTAAACAAGCATTTTATATATTAAAAAGTTACCAATCAGGTTTATGCCTAATTGAATAGCATTCTACTTGTGTATAAAAGTAAAGTATAAAGTATTGTAATTATATTTAATATTATAATTTATAATTTGATCAAAAGTAATATTACAATACAATTAATAATATAATCATAATGCTATTAATATATTATAATAATAGCAATAATTGCAAATTTCATAAACTATACTATTATATTACAGTAATAGTATAGTTAAAAAAATATAAGTTTTAGCAAAGTACTATTTTGTGAATTTTAATATATATATATCTGTTTTTAAAAAAATAATAAAAATAATAATAATAGCAGCTATTTGAATTGTTTATTTACAAATGTATCACTTATTATATATTTATTATATTATTAAAATTTAAAGAAAAAATTAAGTTCAAATTGTGTGATAAAATGATTAAAAATTTGTTAAAGATTTTTATTATATGCAAAATATTAATAATGAATATTAGTTTGAATTAAGATACATTCTGTAATGTATAGTAATAGAATTAAAAAAATTACTTTTATTTGCAATTTATTATAATTTATAAGAAAGGTATTGCATTAAGAACTAAATACAGTTTAAATTTTAATTCTTATTTTTTTTTTGATAAATTATCAAACAATATGAGAGATACTGCTAATAAACTAATCAAAGAGTATGTATACAGTGCGAAAATATTCTCAACAAAACTTTATAATAAAAATACATATTATTACATATTTGATATGCTAAAAAGCAATACATAAATATATCTATCATATGTACCGTTCTTATTTACTAACCTAGGGAATAAATCTTTTGGGTTCTTTCATTTGTTTTCGTTACAAGCATTTTCAATTGCATGAGGGAGTTTTTCTTTAAGATTGTTGTCAACATCTAAAAATTTATTTACAGTAAATAGAAAGAAATAATGCTTCACGATTTTATAATATCACTAATTTATACCATTACTTTAAATGAATAGTAAGCCATTTTTTATAAGTGCTAGAAATTTCCAGAAAACACGCCCACTAGAATTTTCTGGAATCATCGTCACATAAATAAGTTACATTACATTGTTTTAAGTGCGTGTTTGTTTTGGGTACCGTAATTGACCCGGTTACTTATTAAATAATTAAAAGGAAAGATGCATTTATCAATTGTTTACGAAAAATGACGTTATTATTCTTTCTGTGAGGCTAAATAAAATTAATAAATAATAATAATAAATACTTAATCAGGAAATTTCTTAAGAATTTCTTTTTCTGTTATTGAATAAATAATGATTAAGTATGTGTAGATCTCAATTTAGAATAACGTAAGATTTTCATCATAAACTAAACTGTATTTATCTTCCGATGAAAAAATGGGGTTTATTACGTCAATAACGTCATATTCAAACCAACTTATTACTGTGTCACGAGGTTGATTTTGTATCATCCATTTCTTATCATACAATTTATTCTAATACCGATACGTTTCAATTAGATGTTAAAAATTTCTCAATGAATTTTTTTTAAAGAAAAAGCAAAAAAAAAAAAAAAAAAAGCTTAATTATATTCGCAGAATTTTAGAATTTAAACAATACAATCGAGATAGAAAAAAAAAATAATTCTTTTAGACTGATCGGATATACTCTTGTGATTTTTGTTAATTTTTCCAATTGGCCGTTAATGGTATTTAAGGTTTACTTTAGATATATCATTTAAGCCAAATTTAATCGCGTATTCTAACAAACATAAATGCTAATACCAATAAAGTAAAAAAAATTTCCTTAAACGAATTCATTGTTAAATTTTTTATACTGTATAAACGTGTTTTTCTTAATAAAATTTTGGTTATCTAGTTTATTTTTTTGAATTTTATTTATACAACTTTATTGAAAATATTTTACAAGAACAACTAATTGTTACAATTATTAAAAGGAAGGCCTGAAGGGAATTATTAAAATAGTAAAGTCTAAATATATTAAACGATTTATTAATGTATTACATAATAATGTCTTTTTTCCTCTAACCTAACAAACAAAATTACACAGTATTATTGATCATATAAGAATAAAATAATAAAAACCATAACGACTATTATAATTTTATAGAATAGTCTTTTTCTTGTTTAAAAATAAAAGAGGGAAATCTATCATAATTTTCTACATATTTTTGTATACCATATTTAAAAAAGTTCATGATCCAATCAAATTCCCGATTTTTTTTTTTTTTTTTTTTTTTAAAGATAAAACGAATCAAAAAATTTTAAATATTGGAAGTTTCTTTAATCCATCCCATGGTAATTCCATGTTCTTCAGTATCTCCTTTTTTTCTACCCATAACAAAAACATCTTTCGTATGGTCCAGGCTAATAGCAATGCATTCCATTTCAGGAAAATTAGCGATTTTAACTTGATCCCATCTTTTTCTATCAGGTAAATATAATTTACATAATTCCCAAGGTTTTGAATCAGAATTTTCATCATTATTCCTGCCACTTTCTTCTCTTTCAGAAGTTGAGTAAAGTGGTGCTTTCCCTTTTTCATTTCCGCTAAAATTCCACTTCCAATTATCCCTTTCATAACCTCCAAGAACTGCAATTCGTTTTCCAACATTAAACATTGCCGCACCACACCTTCTACCTACATTATTTCCAGTAGTAGTATGCCATTCTCCACCAATTCCAGATGAGAATGCAGGTGAAGTAAAATTTCTTGGAGAAAATAATTTTTGCCATTTTTCTTGTTGAAATGATGATGATATACGACTTATTCCTGATTTATTACTACCTCGACTACTTGTACTGCTTTCGGGTGTATTCTGTTCTTCATCTGCTGAATCTTCTTGTTGTTGTGATGAATTAAATGTAAAACACCATAAATCATCATCGTCATGAATTCTAGATTCAGGAGTTGACGATGTTATTTGTCTTCCTCCATATATGTATAAAGAGTATTCTAAAACAGTTGTAGAGTGTAAGTATCTAGCATATGGAACATGATCATGTGGGTCCCGATACATTGTCCAAATTTTTGTTGAAATATCATAAACATGAAACTCTTTTGTATCATATTCTCTTGGATAATCAGAATCTAATAATCATTTATTAATTTTTTTTTTTTTTTTTTTAAAAAAAAAAATAAAAATAAAATAAAATAAAATAAAAAATAAATAAATAAGGACATATATATTTTAAAAATACGAAAATTATTTTATAAAAACTTACCATTCATAAGACACCTTCCACCAAATAAAACTAAACATTGAGAACCTATAGCATTCAAAGAATGCATTTTACGAGCGGAAGGTAAATCACCACCTTGACCCATAATTTCTTTAAGTATCATTCTTATCGGATCTAATACGTATAGAGTTCCACTAGGTTCTCCAGTAGTTAAGCATTCCCCACCAAATAAATAAATCATTGGTGAAATTGCTGCGGCAGTTGTTGAACGTAATGGTTGATAAATACTTTTTTGTCGGTTCATCTCAGGTTTATAAGTACGAACATTAACATCCGATTGTTTTTTATATTCAGTAATATTAGATGATTCCAATTCATCTACTTCATCATCATCTAAATCAAATTCTACAAATGTAACGTTTACTCTTCTCCAATTTAACGGTATTATATCAAAATCCAATATCCAACAAATTGGGGATTCTTTTTCGAAAATAGTTAAATATAATTTACCATTAAGTAATACACCATCATGATAATTCGCTGCAGGAGGTGCATTCGGTATATTTCTTGTAAGATTATTGATAGGTTCAAGTTCACGACTAAAAAGAATGTCCCCACTTCCTTCCATTACATGTCGAGTAATATTTATAGGAAACCATTTTGGTGAAGAGTAACCAATATGATAAGTTCTAAAAACTTTATAAAAGCACCAACGTGATAGAGCAAAATTTAATTGATCTTTTTCAGTCATGCATTCAAAAATATAATAAAGAGCTTCAATTGGTAATTTATAAATTAAAGAAGTATTTTGATGAGAACTCATATTTAAACGAAAATAGAGAAAAAAAAATGTGGAGGTTGTGATTTATAAAGGAATGTAAATAAATATAAGTTAATTAATTGTTGTTGATTCACAAACGAAGTAAAATAGACCTATTAAATTTATATGAAAGAGATGATTAGAAAGATGAAAATAAGAAAAAAAAAAAAAAAGAAAAGAAAATTGACTGACAACTTTGAAGTAATTTATAGAAAAATTCGCGAAATATAACCAGCCACAAAAAAAAAGAAAAAAAAAAATCTTTTGACCGAAGGCCAAGAATTACATAAAAATATTAATGATTTAAAAAAAACATTAATGATCGATCATCAATTCGTTATCTGAGAGGTTAAGAATTGTTAGATTAATAATATAATATAATAAAAATATGTTATAACAAATCAGGAAGAATTACTTACAACTTTCAGCCAAAAAAATATAATAAATTATCTACAAATATCGAATAAATATGAGATTTGTTAACATATTAAATTTTGGTAAGTGGCAAGATGTTATTGGATTGAACCAAAAGAGTATTAAATCATTTTTGGGGCTGATTATGAAGTTACCTCAAAAAAATATATTGATTTGAGAAACGGTTGGTAGTAAATTTTAGCCATTAACGAA
Source organism: Glomus cerebriforme (assembly GCA_003550305.1). Taxonomy (NCBI): domain Eukaryota; kingdom Fungi; phylum Glomeromycota; class Glomeromycetes; order Glomerales; family Glomeraceae; genus Glomus; species Glomus cerebriforme. Next base: position 8,168 of record QKYT01000224.1, read on the forward strand.
AATTAAATCATTTGGTAAACTAAAATAGATTAAGCTTGTGATTTAATTATGGAAATTTTGCGTTAATATTCTCTCCGAGAATAAATAAGTGAAAGAACGAACCAAAAATGACCGATGAAAGAATATCCACATGTAAAAGAGGTTCTTTATATATATATAATTTTTGTTAATTTTTTTATTCCCCACATTTTTTTTTTAAGTTAGCGTGATGTAATTGCATCATATCCTTGCAGTTTTACCGAAATAAGCAACAAACAAATAATAAAAATAATAATAATTTATTGATTATACCTTATTATATAATTTAAAAATTTTTTAAATTATGCAATAAATATTTAATTTTTTAAATTATTCCCCGTTAATAATGTATAAGTGGCCGCAATCCTTTTTTATTACTGGATTTGTATTAGATCGGCAAATTCGCTTTGCCGTTTAAGATTAGTATGACGGATCTATGATTCATTAAGAGTTACGGAAATTATTGATGTCGTCAAACCACGCGGAAAAGTTTATATATTATAATTTATGTGCCCCAGCTCTTTTTTTTTTTTTTGCCACATTAAGCCATCGTGAACATGAGAGAGAAAGAAAATTCAACCAATGAATGAAACCCCCGAGCCTAACCTGTTTCAATGATCAATTGTTCAACCAATGATGCTTGGCTATCTAACTTTTGCAAGTTAACTAAATTTGTTGAATATTTAACACAGAAAGAAATAAATGATTTATTATCTTATATAAGGAAATTTTTTTGCGGTAAACCGAATTTTATGTTGTTGGCACCTGATAAGTGAATTTGCCTCGACGCTGATCTTGTCCGGAAATAAATATTCAATACTATCTGAAATTTTGAGCCTAAAAATACGAAAAGTAATTTATAAATAACTAGAACTAAAAAAAAATTAATTAATTTTCTTGGCAATTGTTTAGATAATTAAATTTGGAAAATCTGATTTTTTTTTTTTTTAATTTGAACCGAGTTTATTTATTGCGTAATTTAAAGTTTATCGTAGAACTTGTAGAAGTTAATAGAATTATCAAGAAAAATTAAGAAATTTGTTCATTACACCGATGACATGATTGTGAAACATCGTCATATAGTCATGAGACAGATCTTGTACAATCAAGGTGAGCCATATTAGTTGATTTATATAAAATTTTGTGGCGCAAAAAATATTGCGTGATTTAAAGCAATCAACTTCTTATATAATCATATTATTAATATATTTATTAATAATATACTAACTGGTTAATCATGATTTTTAAGAATTTATCTAATGCATTATCTTAAAATGGTAGTCGATCATGATTTCTTGGTTGAATAAAAAAAAAGTAGCAGGTAGTGGTTTTAAAAAATATTTATTTTGCTAAGATAAAATCAAATTTGCTTATTCAAAGAAAAATATAACTTAATATAATTATTAATTATTTAAACATATCATTTGAATTTTAAAAGGTAGAAAATATTTATTAATTTCATCTAAATTAAAATAATCTGAATAATACAAGAAATACTAAATAAAATATAATATTTTATGAATAAATCTAATTGTAATATCCTGTTAGGCTGTTACACATTTTATTTGTAACAACTCCAGAAAATAGGTCCAGATAATAAATTTTTATTCATAGAATTTATTTATTTATTTATAAGAATTTTAATTTATCAACCTAAATATAATAAAAATAACAATACATATTAATATAGTAAAAGTAAATATGCGTTTTTTTAATCTTTTTTATCATTTATATTACTAGGCAACCAAGCTAAAACATTCTAAAGGAAATGTTGAAAAGAAAGAAGTACACAAAAAAAAAGGAATAAATGAAATAAAAAAAAGGAAAGGAAGAAATAAACAAAGAAAAAAAAGAAGAAAGAAGAAATAAACAAAGAAAAGAAAGAAGAAATAAACAAAAAAAAAAGAAGTAAAGAAGTAAAAGAAAAGAAAAAAAGGAAAAAGTAAATAAAAAAGAAATAAATAAAGAAAAAAAAAAGAAAAGAAGGGTAATTAGAACAAAAAAAAACTTTTCTTCTTGCCAAAAANAAAAAAAAATAAAAAGAAGACTTATCTAAAGACCAAAATGTTAAAGAGTAGAAAAAAAAGAAATTAAAATAAAAAAAACTTACTAAAAATAAAAATAAAACCTAAAAGATAAAGAGCTAATCTAAATGAAAAAAAAAGCAAAAAAAGAAAAGAAGTTAAAGAAGAAAAAAAAATAAAAACAAACAAATAAATAAAAAATGAAATTACAAAAAAGTTGACATAAATGGAAATCATCTAAAGTGAAAGCAAATCATATGTGTGATTTATAAAAATACAAATTTATAGGAATAAATGTTTATTTAAAGAAATAAAATAGGTTAAAAATACTGATTTTGACTTTACATATAGATGAACAAACTTTGCTGATCACATTCAAAAATAGATAAATTAATTTTTATAAAAATAAAAAAGTCAAATAAATCAAAAGTGGTATTTATAACCTTATTTTGCATTTTAAGTAAATTTGCAAGAGCAGGCTAAAATACACCTACTATATGTATTATTTTAACAAGCAATTTTTTTTCTGAAGTCACATGATTTGTTCTCACTTTAAATAACCTTCCTAAATGAAAAGAAAAAAAAAAAA
>QKYT01000224.1:25816-44486 GCA_003550305.1 Glomus cerebriforme
CACAAATTTTCATATGCCACTGACACTTATTCATCGCATAACAAATGAAAATATTTTTCTCATTACTTTTTTCGCGCACTGTAAAATGCACATAAATAATATAATTATTAATAAAGGAGTAATATTTACATATACTATAATTTTTCATTTATTAAAATTTATTCTTTTAACTTAATAAGATAAAGAAGAAAAAATTAGCTAATGATCTTTATTATTAATTCATCATTAATTAAACCTTTTTTGCAATATTACACTAATTTCACATTTTTTTCAATTTCAGTTTTTATAATTGATTTTAGGTAAATTTAATGAAGTATAACTCTATCAATATTAAAGATATTTAAATTCTAATCTAAAATTCTGAATATGTAACTCATGATTTATTTATTTTATGGTTTAAAAATTTGATTTTACATAAAATTAATAGAATTTTTATGCTATAAACATGTCCTATTTTTACTATAGCAAAATTTCTATTATAAAAGTTTTGCACTATAGTATAAAATTTTGATATTCTAAAGTTAATTTGAATTATAACTAGAAAGACTATATTATATAATATAAATTTTGATATTCAGAACCTTAATTTTAATGTAAATAAGAAAAATACCAGAATTTTTTAGTATTTTAGAATTCTAAAATAACCTAAGTTTTATAATTGAATATTACATTTTTTACATTTTTTAGTTTTGCAGGTCTTAAAAATATAGCAAGAACTATATCATAAATTTATACTTAGAAAATTATATAACAAAAATTGATTCAGAATAGGATCCAGCCAAATAATAAGCAAATACATATATGAATACCTTTAGGTGATTTTAAATTCTTATATTTACCCTACTTAAATATAATAAAAAATGTATTATTATTATAATATAACTTATATTCTTAAAATAATATTAAGTAAAATTGTTAAGATAAAATCTTTAGATAATTAAAATTAAAATTATATATATTTTTTATATTAATAGTTAAGAATTTTTAAAATTTTATTATTATTATTTAAAAAGATAAATATAAAAATTTAATTTTTTTTATTATCTATAACTTTATAATTTAAAAAGTAATATGAATATTTTTATATATAAAAATAATAAAAAATGTATAAAATTTACTAAAATTTTGCCTTATTATAGCATGATTTAAATTTTAATTAATAGATTAAAAAATTTAGTATTAAAAGATTTCTATTTAATTATATAAAAATAAAATTTCTGTTATTTAAATCTTCTTAATAAGATATCAAAAAATCATGAAATCCAATTATTAAATACCTAAAATTTAAAGCTATATAAATATTCATAAACTTACATAATATTATATTTGTGTGAAATTTCCTGAAGAAGAGATAATATAAAATTAATTAATAGCATGCTTTGTAAATTTTAAGTAGCTATTGTTAAATAGAATTAATGGTATTTATAAAATAGTTGTATGAAATAAAAAAATCATTAATTAGTAATTACTAAATGACTGGTAAATTTCGTGTTTAAATTTCGTATTTGAATTTTATGTAACCATATTACAAATAATATAACATACGAATCAAAATGTACGCGTCCTGCATGTAAACATTTGTCATAAATTGGGAGGCCTTTCCAAATTTATTTGATTTTTCCTATTCATTTTATTGACAAGTGAACTTGAATAGCAAAAATGAACTCTGAAAAAGATAAACAATTACCAAGGTTTTTGAATAGTATGATATTACCGCGGGTTTATCCCTTTTTATTTGATTTATATAAGCTAACGTTATTGTATTTGTAGACTTATACCGCCGTCTACCTTGCGACGTTCAACAACCCTTTCAACTAAAGAGAATATACCCAAATCAACTCAATCAACAGCAAGAAGAATTACTCAACTTCCTGAAAGTAATGTGAATAATACCTTGAAACGACCTATGTCTGCTACGTCAATTAAAACTCCTAGCATTCGCGCTTCTGCGGCTGCAAAAAAGCCAGCAGAAAGGTAAAAGGAATAAAATGATTTACTATTTATTATTCCTTACCTTTATAATGTTGAATTAATAATTGTGTTTAACAGACTTGAGACTTTTACTAATGCGAGAAAAGGCGTTTCAAGTAATGTAAAAAGCAAAGTAAGTTAAAGAATCGATTATCAATTTAGCAAAACGTGTATCAATTTATATCATTCCGTTTATAGCCTTCGCTCGTCAAACCTGTACCACTATCCTCATTAAAAGTGTCAAATAGTAAAATTCTCCAACAATCTCAAAGTAATAAGAATTTGAATCGCTCTATTTCTTTGGCAAAAAACAACATTTGGTCAAAAACTGAGGGGTCAAGGATTAAATCAACAGGCAAATTACAGGAAAATAAAAGCAACGAACCTATTAGACTTTTTTTACAAAAATCTGATGCTCCAACAAACACAAAACTACCAACGCGGCTTACGCGTGTTAATCCAAATATGAATCGTCCTTTACGTCCTATTGTTACACCAGCACAGAAATCACAAAAATCTGTAGTTAGTGGAACATCTAAAATCAATACCATTTCATCTACGAGAAGACGTCAAACTGTTGCTCTCAAAGATATACAAACTCAATTTAAACCAAATCCCGTTTCTCTTCAAGAAATCTTGTCAAGCAAAACATCACGTGATGTAACTAAGAAAAGAAAAACTTTGGCAGCTAGCAAACTTGGTCCAAACCCTTCAACTAATGCTAGAAAACCTTCGATCGGCTCGTCCAGATCTAGAATGACTTATTCGTATCGTGTTGAGGTAACTAAGCAATATTGCTTTGAATTTAACTACCTTTATTAATCGGTACGTTATTATTTAGAAACCTCGAGAATCAAGAGCATCAATTTTTTCAGGCGCATTACGTGTTCCTAGGAATAATGTTAAACGAGATTCTCGGAACACTTTGATAGGAAATGTAGCGGTATTCTAATATTTAGTAGTTTTTTTTAATTCGTTTAAATTATAATAAACTAATTCTTATTAAATTCAGAAGCCTAGTCGTACATTGCCAACAATTCGTGAATCGTCTGTCCAAGAAAAGTCTACTGACAAAAAGTCTGCTAATCCAGCATTGGCTACACGTGGTGCCCCTCGCTTTACGGTGAAACCTGCACAGAGGATTTCAATATCATCATTTCGGCGTACGACCACATCTGTCATTGGTGAGAAACAAACAAGAGTTACAGGTAAGTAATGTTTACATCAAAAATATTAGATATAAAAAAAAAATAGATTCAACTTTATTAATGTTAATCCAAATTAAGGTATTAATACACAACAAAACCAATCTGTGCAAGATTCGACCACTATAAAAGAGCGACCTTCAATACAACAAATGGTTCATGTTCAACAAATGGAAAATTCTGTAAGGACTATCGAATCGTTGGTGGATCCAATGAGAAAAATGAATATACGCCGATATTCAAGAAAATCATTATTGATGAACGATAACACGTCTTCTCAACCAATTAATATGCAACGTCATGTTTCCTTTACATTCATAAATAATGCTTCAACAAAAGTGGTTGATACAGGTGTAGAAGAGAAAGAAGTTACTCTTAAGACTAAGGAAAATGATAGTCAACAATGGAACACAAACATTTCAACAATGAAATGTCTGTCCCAAATTAAAAATCAAGTTCCAATTCATCTTTCGAATAATGATCAAGTAACTAGTTTAAAATCAGCAGTAGAAATGCGTAATGGAATTGAATCTCCTAAAAATGATGTTTTACTGGCTTTAGCTGCGTCTATTCCTTTGCCACCAAGTCCGGTTGAAGATAATGAAAAGGTTGATATAACGAGGGAATCGTCTAATATTAATAACAATTTTTCAAGTGACGTTGAAAAAGCTCGTCTATACGAAGAGTTGGAAGAACTTGAAAAGCAACTGGAACAGGAAATTTCAGAGGACATGTCAGAAATCTTGTGAAAATTTCTGACAATATCAGCTATCATAGATCATATAATTTTATGGTTATTATTTTATTAAAATATTATTATTTTTTTTTTTATATTTTATTCCTAGAAAGATATCCCAATGTTTCTTATTTAGTTTAAATTATTTAAATACTTTACGAAATAATGAGCTGTAAGAAAAATAATCTCATTTGACAAATATTATATGTAACGTTTAATAAAGTCGCAAAAATATTTTTTTTAAGTCAGACTTTATTGTTTTGGCAATTACGCTTTTCATGTGTAAAAAAACATTTTGGTCTTCTGGATATTTATAAGTTAATAGTTAATTGTAATATTTATTGAATTATTTCTTCTACTGTGTTTTTAATTCTGTAATAATGCTCTAATTATGATGCTGCTTTAATCTTATGATGCTGCTTTGATTCTGTGATGGTGCTTTAATTTCATGATGCTACTTTAATTTTGTGATGCTGTTTTAATTCATATTTTCTTTAATTTTATGAAGGTGCTTTTGTTTCGTATTTAAAAAATAATAAAAGCATTATTTTTATTAAATAATAATTATGATTTTTAAATAAAAATTATTTAAAAATTAATTGTAAACTATATTAAAGAATATATGTATTTTAAATTTACAGTAATATATTTAGCCAATCAAATTTAATTAAAATCAAAACATAAAATTTTTAAAATCCTTTACATAAATTTAAAAAACTTTTTTTATTTGTATATATATTAGTATTGTTTTAAGAAAATTGCTAAACATCCAGTAATGATCATTATCAGTTTACCACACAAAATTTTTTTTTAAATTTTCAAAATTTGACTAAAATATTAATTTAAGAAAATTACTAAACATCGGCATTAGGATAGCATTTTGGGCGGAGTTATATTTGTATTTTTAATTCTATTTCAAGTTTCATCCTAATGCTAGTAAAGGTGATAATCACCCAAGCAATACTCTTAATTTAATTATAATAATGTAAATTTATAAGTCAAACAAGTTTCTCATAAGTTAAAAAGATATTATTCAAATAGTTTTTTAAAAATGCAAAATTTTGATTTTACAAATATATTTTTTTGAAAATTTTTTAACCAAATTTTTAAAAATTTAATGCAATTAATTGTCCAGAACAAAGCAAAGGACTATATATTTTTATGCAAGATGATAACCATTAGGAGGTTTCAGAAACATATAGTATACGGTTGTCTTTGTATGTAATGTAGGGTATATATGGTTGATTAATTTCCATATATATATGGTTAGAAAATTTTTAAATTCTATACATGTCTGATTTCTATACATGTACAAATTAAATTATGGTGAAAAAAATAATATCATGAATTATGAAAAAAAAATAATTAGAAGTTAAATCAAAATAATAAATTATTAAATTATGTAAAAATCAGACTGTATAATAGCTGTAAGAAGTTTAAGTTATTTTTCTTTACAACTAGTATTATTTCCATAATGTTTCCAAACTTTATTTTCTATATTTGATATATATTTATTCAAAGATAGGGTTGATGATAATAATTGGATCCAATTTATCAAATAGATTTATTGATTAAAATCATAATATTAAAAAAAATTTAAAATAACAGAAAAATAAATCAATTTATACTTATCCTACATTATAAACAAAAATAATCATAACTATATAGTTGCTATATATCCTAACCATTATGATTACATAATGATTTCTATTTATTCAGTTACATGTTTTAAATTTAATTGATTGATAATAAATAAATAAACAATATATGTAATACAATACACATATGCGATATCACCTAAAAAAAAATAAAAATAAAAATAAAAATATGTGTTCCAAACTTAAAATGATTTTCATTTCCTAGTATTTAATAATTTAATTATATTTTTTTTGTATATTTATTAATTAAATTAAAAAGTTTTTTTTATTTTAATTTTGACTAAAATTATAATTTTTAACCAAAATTAACTAATTAAGTGATAATTATTACTGGTAATCTGCTATTATCTTATGGTTAAGACGTCTTCTGATGATAAAATTTTGATGTTACATGCTTCCGTCAATGCTATTCAGGCTTCAAGAATACCATTTTCAGTCTTAGCCTATGTTCTGAATTTAACATTTTCTAAAGAAATGTTTTGAATAAAACTTTCAGATCAAGCAATTCCCCTGATAAATCTGATAGTTCAGAGGATTAGGATACAATTCTTCTTTAACTTTTTATAAGGAATTAGAGAAGATACTTTTTGAATGGTCAGTCTGATTGCTACCTCTCACTGTAAAGTGGTATATTGGGCATGTTCTTATATTAGGTTTATAGTGTAAAAATTTAGATTAGTTCTTTTACTTTTCAGATTTTTATTTATGTAAACTAAATAGGAACAAGATATATTTATTTTGTTTAGGTTAGATCTTTTCTTTTATTTTATATTTATGTATGAATTGAAATTAATTACTAAATAAAGTATGCTGTTAAACTAAAAAAAATTTCACTACTAGTGATAAACTTAAGTACTAAAATTTTTATATACCAAAATTTATTTGGAATTTAATATATACTGAAATGCAATTTTGAAAATTTGCCAAAATCCCAAATTTCAAATTTCAAATTGATGCAAAAATTCCAAATTATTGCTAAAATTCCAAATTATTGCCAAAATCCCAAAATCCATAAATCATAAATTTCAGTTATAACTATATAAAAGTAAATTGAAAAAAATGCTTTCTCTTAAAGAAATAACTGAAGCTTAAAGTTTTAGGATTTTGGGATTTCAGCAATATTTGGGATTTCAGCATCAATTTGGAATTTAAAATTTTGGCAATTTATATATGCCAAAATATCTTGAGATTTAGCACATAACTAAAAGATTTTTAGCACTTAAGTTTAACTGATAATAACTAATGACTAAAAAAAGGCTTTTCTTTTTTAAAAAATTCTAACCAAAAATTTTACAAAGTAAAAACATATCTTGAAGACTTCATTCACTATAATAATAGCTTTTAGAGTCTTAAGTAAAAATGCTTCTTTTGTTATTTACAATTTTTGTCTTACAATTCTTAAATAATAACCTTTAATAATACTTTTAAAAACATCTGGTTTTTTAAGCTATTTAGTCTTATACAAGTTTTATTATATCTCTTTAGAGTCAGAAAAAAGAAGTAATAGAAAATTTTGTAAAAAAAAGAATGATTTTACTTAATTTTGGGTTCTTATGAACAAAAAGTTTGCAAGTAAGAGAACTTTTTCTTTTGAAGTATTATTTAATATTATTCCTTAGATTTACTTTAGGTTTTTTACAGCTAAATATATTTATTTTTCCTAGTAATTTTATTCCTTTTTATTTTTTTATTTTTATTTTTATTTTTTTGAAGTAGTTTTCAGTTATTTTTTATTTGTATTTTTTATTTTCTTTTGAAAGAATGGAGATACTGAAAAAAAATCAGCATAAGGCTAGTTTAGTATTACTTATTGATGATTGGCTTTTAAAAAGTTATTTATTAGAATAATATATGTAATAATCATTAGGTTTTCTGGTAATACATCACATGATACTAATTAACTATTAATTCATATGTTTTTTAATAAGTTTTCTGGTTGATATATTTCATAACTGAAATAATAAAGGTATTTTTTAAAGAATATGAAAGAATGCCTATATACTAATCAGGAGAGTCTCACTAGTTAACCTCTTTTATTAAAATACTGTATGTTTTGAAAAATATAATATCAGTAGACAATTCATAATTTTATAAATTTCTATAATCTGTTTTGACAGAAATTCACTAAAGAAGATTATCATTAAGAAGGTAGAATTGTTGTAAAGTTAAAAAGTGATATTTGTAACAATGTCACCTAAGTTATATCACTTATTATTGTGAAGTATATATTTGAAAATATGAAGGAGCTAACCTGAATAATATAATATATAGATTAATTTTACTTTTTATGTATTATATTTGCTAGAGACAAAACTTTAAATCTTTTCTATTAATCTTAAACTAATAAAGTTGAATTAAAAAAAAAATTACTACTAATGATTTTTAGCAAAACTTTTGTTTTAAAACTTTATATTTTAATTTAAATATTATTTTTAAAATAAATTTCTTTATAATTATAAAAAAAATTTAAGGCAAATATATATCTATCTCATAGAAGTACAACATCATTATTCATCACTTCTAATTTATCATCCTCATGTCACATTCTTTAATTTTTATTTTTACTATTTATTCTAGAGACTTAAAATTTTTTCAAAATGTGAAATTCTATTTGTCATATGTTAATCATTACATTACAATTTCTCTTTTTAGACACTTGAATAACATTTCACAACTCAAAAAAAGGCAATTTTATTTCTCTTCAAAATTCAAAATCAAAATTTGGGATATACAAGATTCCAAAAAAAGAAATTTTCTTAATTTTGGCTAGAATTACCAAATTAGAAAAATTCCTGGTAATGTATAAATATCTCACCCTCATACTAGATCCAAAAATTTATTAATAAGAATAAAAAAAATAAGAATAAAAATTAATAGAATATATAATAATTTTTTAAATAGTCTAGTTATAATTAATGTTAATTAATTTAATATAAAAATAATTTATATACAGTATTACTATATATTATAATTTATAAGCTATAGTATCCCTTCCTATGCATAATATTCCTTCTTTTTTTATGTAAAAAAAGATTTATTTTCTATTGATATTATTATTTTAAAAATTTAATTTTACTTAAAAATTACATATAAATATTTTTTAATTATAATACAAGTTTTTAAACATATACTATAATAAAAATTTAAATTATAAAAATCAATTTTCCAAAATTTGCAAAATATTTAAGATATTATAATTTATATTATACAGTATATTTTTAATATTTATAATGTTAATTTATTCAAATTTTTTTTTTTTAAAAAACAAGTTAATCATATTTATTGTATTTTTTTCATAACAAGTTAAATATATTTATTATATTAATATTAAATATATGACAAATACATCTTATAAATCATGTATACACCCTCTATAATAAGAAAAATATAACTTATCACGCAAGACGAAAGATTTGTAAAGGTGAAAAGTAAAGTAACTTTTCTTTAGTACAAATTGGTCTTTATGCTTTATCTTAAATCTTCTGACTTAATACCATATGATTATTTAAGTTAATACCTTAAACTTGTCTAATCTATTAATATCATTACTAATATTACAATATTACAATTCATGTTAAAATTATTATTACAAACATACATCCTTATTTCTCTCAAATTTACCTCTATATAGACTAATATATTGGAGGATATCTTTGCTATACATGAATTGGATCTTTTCAGTTAATCTGTATATCTTCTTGATGTAAAAAGTATCTTATATGATATTCTTTTCTATATAATTCTTCATCATGATATATTTTACTGCAGTAGTTTGTTTGATGCGTGATACTTTATTTTTGATAAGATGATTAAATTTGTCAAATACCTTTCATTAATGTAATAGGAGATCTTATGACTAGATTCTGAAAATTTTAGTTGACCAAAAGTAGCTGATATGAAGAAGTCTACATGTACTGATTTCTATTCTTTGAATAACTTACATTGCAGAATCCATATTTGAAAGTAAAATTTTTTGATGAAATATAAATAAAATCTATCTATTAATTAATAGATGATATAGTGGCTTATAAAAGTAAATGACTAAAATTTTTTAAACAAAAAATCATTTTTTTTCACTTATATTTAAAGGTCAAACTTATTATAAAACAAAGAGCATAAGTAGTTATGATGATTGAAAGAGAGTTTGCCTTAAAAGAGATTGCAGTCAAAATTGGTTGTCAAAGTCATGTAATAATCCTAAACCTTAAAAAGAAATATGAGAAAACTGGTAAAGTTGAAGATGAACAACGTTCAGGCTGACCATACAAGCTAAATGAGCGTAATAAATGTACTATTATAAGATGTTTGATGATGAATGAGTATTCTAATGCTGTTCAATTAAAAAAAACTTACAAATTTATGATAAAATCGATGTCTACCTAACACTATACATAGAGTATTAAAAAGAAATGGTTTAACGGCTAGGATAAAATGCAAAAAGCCACTTTTATCCAAAAAACATCATGAAAGTTACCTTAAATTCACTAAGAAATTTAAAGATTGGACAATAAATAATTGGAGTAAGGTAATTTGGTCTGACAAGTCTAAATTTCAAATATTCGGTTTAGACGGACATCAATATTATTGGAAGAGGCAAGGGGAATCACTTAGAGATACTTATGTTAAACCTATAGTAAAGTTTGGAGGGAACAGTATTTTTGTATAGGGGTTGTTTTACCTCTCATGATGTAGGTTTCTTATGTAAGATTGACAGAGAACTTAACGCTAAACTTTATCACAAAATACTAAGTGAAGACTTCATGGAGACTCTGCAGTACTATGAGTTAAGTATTTTAGATATTATCTTTCAGCAGGATAATGATCCAAAATACACTGCTATACTAACCAAAAAGTAGTTTGAAAATAATCATGTTGAAGTTTTACCATGACCGGTACAGTTATCAGATTTGAATCTAATTGAACATTTTTAGAACAATATTGACCATCAACTCAGGGTATTAAATATTACTATTAGAGGAAAAGATGTATTATAAAAGCATATTTCTCAAATTTGAAATAAAATGGCATTAGAAATATGTACCAAATTAATAGAGTCAATATCGCAAAGAATACAGGATGTTATAACTGCAAAGGGTGGTTATACATGTTGGTAAAAATATTTTTATTAAATTTTTTAGTATTTTTTTTTAAATTTTTTTTTTAAAAAAATCAAATTTTATTATATGATTAAATATGACAAAAATAACTGAATATGGTTTTAATAAATATTGCATGATTAAAATAAAACTACTTTATTATATATTACTAAAATTGATATATTATAATAACCTTATATATAGTATATTATATAAAAATAAATATCATATTATTAATATAATATCATATGATTAACAAATACATGATTTTGCATTTGATAATCTTTGGTCAGTTGCTTTTGGAAACCACTGTATTTTGAGACACTGTAATTTTTAGGAGCAAGTAGTGTATGAAAGATTTGAGAATAAATTTAAGTATGTAAAAATTAATGGCATTAGAACTATTGTCATTAGTAATTTCATATGAATTAAAGAATTAAGAGATCCAAATTTTAAGTAAATCAACATATCATTAGGCTCAAGACTTTTGAATGGATTCTATTCTTTGATAAAATATAATATTTCAGCGATAGAGCTTTTCCTTATATATGAAGAGTCATGTGTGGGTCAATTTATTGCACATAATAAGATGATAAATAGTTTCCTTCAAGTTAGAATAAAAGAAACATTATATAGTCAGATAATGAATAGGATTATGTTCAGAGAGTATTATCTTTATAGGAAGGAGAAGGTTGTTGAGTTTGAATTTGTAAATAAATGAAAGGTAAGTATCTTAATTAAAGTATAAGTTATTATTTCTGGTTGTGAAGAAGATTTACAAAATTAACTATTTTGCAAAAGAATAAGTGCTATCGTAGATATCTTGATTATAGTATATAGTAGACCATTCTAAACTAATCACTATATTATAAATTTGCTTAATAAATGAATATGAAAAGATATTTATTGGGATAGAGTTGTCTCATAAAAGAAGATGTGAGAAGTTATTTCTAGAATAGTATGAAAATAATGTAATTGAGAAATTAGAATTAATGCCTAATTTAGCGAGAAAATCTGCTGTATCGTTGCTCATATTTCTTGTTTAATAAAATTCCAAATATTTAAAAGTAAACTAAAGTTATTAAATTTTATTATTGAACAAGTAACACTACTATTATTACTATAACTATTATAATTGCTATTTAAAATATCTCTAATATTATATATAACCTCTATAGAACTCTTGATATCTGTATAAATTTTAACTGTAAATGATTCTGGAATGGTAGTCAATACTAAAAAGATGATATCAAGTTTTGCTTTAGTAAAAAAAGGCCAATTGTAAATGCAACCTGAAAAATATATTTTAGGATTGTTTATGTTAACTTAACCTATACTCATCCTATTATTCTCATCAAAAAATTTCTTTAGTAATCTATTTGTGTATATGTTGAAGTGTGAGGATCCTACACTATTGTGAAAATGTAAAATATTGAGAATCTTTTTCTCTATTATGCTATTGGCAAATCCTTTGAAAATAAGAATTTTATCTATTAAGTATACTTCTGGAAATAAAATCTGCATAGTGAATATGTTGTGTAAATTATAAAAATTATTTCTTATCATATTAGAAATGTAATGAAGTAGTGAAATCCATTTTTGATTATTGATTTGGTCTTTAGAAACATAAGAGAGCACCTGTAAATGAAATTTAGCAGTAGTAAAGATATACTTATTCAGTTCATTGGAAGAAGAAGATGAAGAAATTAAGTTGCAATCTCTTATACAAGAACAGAGAGAAAGTATTGAGTTTTCTAGATTATTGTATATGTTATTAGCTAAATAGTAAACTATGTCCATAGTATTGTCCTCATATTTAGAAGTAATTCGATTATAGAAGGAAAGCAAGAGTAAGTTTGATCTGATTTATTCTTTTTTTCCTATTGTCCTTTGATAGTATAATGATTGGATCAAAAAGGACAAATGAATTGGTATTTTGGTTAGATGAAATGGACATTAAATAATGTTAGCTGCAGAAAAATTAGAAAAATATTTAAATTATTGCTAACTAATAATATTGTTAAAATCAGAAGTGAGTAATTGAACAGTATGATATAAATAGTGTTTAGTGACAAACCTTATTAATTTAACCACTTCATCTAGGTATTGTTAATAAAAAATCTCTCAAAAACTAGAACTGGAGTTATTAATATTCTATTCATCTTCATCATCTAATAAAAAAGAAGCAGATAGTTTCCTAAACTTCATATATGCTAAAGTTCTAATGCAAAGGAAATGTGGGTCAAAAGTAAGATCTTTGGAGATCAAAAAATGTATAAAAATAGGTGTAGTTAATAGAATATGCAATTGACTTTTCTTAAGTTTCATATAGATAAGGTTTTTTATTAAATTAGAGGAGTTAATATAGATAATAAAATCTGTAATTTGATTTTCTCTTAAGGTAAATTTAAGTAATTTCAAGTTAACTAATTCAGAATGTAAAATAATACAATTCACTATAGTTTTCAGAAGACCCAATGAATGTTTACAATGAATGTAAATAGGAGAAAAAAACTTATCCAATTGTTGATCCATTAATAAAGAAAATTATAAATGATAAGTAAAGTGAAGGATTAAGACTCTATTATTAATGTAAATTATCTGGCCTATAGTAAGTTTTTTGAATTTAATAAGATTGCAAAAATTTCTAATTTCTTTCTTAGCAATAGAAGTATCAGATCTAGTAGCTTTACCTAAGGTAAACTATATTCCCAATATTTGTTTACTAATTATAGGGTCAAGTTCTATAACTTTAGTTTTGTTATTCTCTTATTTCATATGAATAAATAGTTTCTCATTAGGTAACTTGAAGTTAACTATCATGTTTCTTTTGTACTAGAACAGTACAGACATTGAAAAGATGAGTAAAGATCAGGGGTTCTCTTTGCCATAATGGTACCCACTGGTAACAATAAGTTGAAAAACTTTAATTTATAAACAAATGAAATATAAGTATCATTATTAAAACAAAAGTTATTATTGCGTGTCACAAAAGAAGACCATAAGAAAGACCACTTGATAAAAGAATAAGTCAAGTCATATAAATCGTAATTGTAATATAAGTATGCCCATTCAGCGCTTATAGAAGATTTATTATATATTATAGATTATAATACCTTTTTTATATATAGCATTTTTTCTTTTATATAAAAAAAAAATATTATATATTAATATTATTATTTTAAAAATATAATTTTACTTATAAAATTATATATAAATATTTTTTTAATTATAACATAAATTTTTAAACATATATTATTTATAGTAAAAATTTTTTTTTTAGATGAGCAAAACAAATTTTATTTTATAATTAATAGAAAAAATCATTCCCTATATATATTTTTAAGTAGCTTGCAATTTGTCTTTATATTGAAAAAATATTGCTCATTATACTAGACTATCAAATAAGATATACTTTTAATCTAGTTCTTCTATATAATTACATATAAAAGAAAAAACTAATTTAAAAACTATTTTACCTGACTATCTTTACCTCTTTTTTAAATAACTAGTTTCTAATAGCCTTTGATATATACTTATAGTACTTTTGTTATAAATATATCATTTAGATATTCTCTCCTAATAGGCCAATTTCTAATGACATACTAGATGCTTTAACTGAATTAAATCAACTTTTTATATTATTTCATCAGATATCCCTTTCCAAAAATCTTCATCCTAGATATACTTATTAGAAAAAAATAATCTTAATTGCTAATGGAAAACATTTTAATAATTTTTTCAATTCTCCTAACATTGCACCTTCACTTATTTTAACCTTTTTTTTTATTTTTTCTAAATAAATAACAACAAATAACATCACCTTAGAGACTAAATTAGGGATCACCATACTATAAAATATAAAACTATGAATATAACAATAAGAAAAACTAATCACATAATAATGATTAGCTGTAAATCTATTTTTCAGATACCTCTTATTTTTTCAGAATTATTTGATAAATATTTTAGAGTCTAACAAAGGCAGTTAAATTTAACTATTGGTAAAAATGCAACTGAACTAACCAAAGAAATATGTTCAAGATTTTGGTTTTTATTTCTATTTATAGTTTTTTTTTTGTTTTTTTTATAAGTATTCTCTAAATAGTCTCAAAAAAATGAATATTTAAATCTAATAAAAGAAAAAATACCAACCAAAATGCTAGAAAAATCTCTCTCTTTTTACTCTTCTTCTATTTTTTTACGTTTATAAAAACCTAAAGTAAATAAAGTTATAAACTTCTCTACAAAACCTTTTTTACTTTTTCTTCTTCAGAATCTGCTTACTTAGCTAAAGCAAAGATATTCCTTCAGAATTTAAAGTGGCCAAATGCATCAGTACAAAAGAAAATGAGTCATTATCTAAAGAAAAAATAAAAAGTTATAAGTATATTCCATAAAAATTTATTATAAATGAATTAAACTAATAAAGTTATACATAAAATAAAAATAAAAGTATCTTTATGAAGTTTTCTATTATTTAAAAAAACTTCAAAGTTATGTTTTTATTTTTTCAAAAAAAAAATATTCAAAAAATTATGAAAAAGAATTGTTCTAACTTTTTAAAATTTGTAAGATATTTAGAGTATTATAGTTTATAATATATGGTAAATTTTTAAATCAACTTAAAATTTATATAAAATACTAATTTTTTAAAGGAGTTTGCTATTTATTATTGGTGATGATCATTATTGATATTTTCAAATTTAAGAGATAGCTAAAGCAGAAGCAAATCATGTGACTTCAAAAAAAAAATTGCTTGTCTAAATAAAACTTTTTCTCTATTTATATAACTTTTCTAAATAATATAATAAGTATATTTTAATTTACTCTGTAAGTTTACTTAAAGTGCAAAATAAGATTATGAATACACTTTTAATTTATTTGACTTTTTTCAAAATTAATTTATCTATTTTTAAATATGATTGGCAAAGTTTATTCGTCTATATATAAAGTCAAACCCAATATTTTTAATCTACTTTATTTTCTTAAATAAACTTACAGAGCAGGTTAAAATATATTTACTTCAAAATTTTTAAATCTATATTATGATTAGTTCAAAAATAATTTATAAATTTGTATTTTTATAAATTATATGATTTGCTTCACTTTAGATAATTCCCAAATTTGGTAATTCTAGTAATTCTGGCTAAAATTTAAGTAATTGATAAATAATTTTCTTTTTTGAGGGATCTTATATAATTCAAAATTTTTAATTTTAAAGAGAAATAAAATTGCTTTTTTTTGGTTTATATATTAAATATTATTTAAATATTATAAAAGAAAATTCTGATCAGCATTAAAGGTTTAGCCAAAATTAAGGAATGTAATAACTAACATGTGATAAATAGACTTTCAAATCTTGAAAAAATTCTATTTCTAAAATAAATAGTAAAATTAAAAATTAGAGATATGATATGATATGATGAATTATTATATATATAAAGTCATATATAAAGATGGGTCTGCAAATAGGCAATTGTAAAATAATTGTGATTTATAATATTGTAAACAATTGTGAAAACTAAGGTTTAATTCTACAAATTAATATAATTTTGGTTAAAATTATATATTATAAATTTATTAAAACATAATATTAATATTAATATGAATTAAATGGTATAAAATTATTGAAATCTGATTATTAGATCATATTTCATTTCCAAAATTTGTTAAATTTTTATCTAGTTTTATCTTTATTAATATTAATGATAGAAAGTTAAAATTATCACCATTTGATCTATCTTAATGAAAGAATTCAAATAGTATAAATTTTATCAAAATCTAATCACTAGATCTTAAGTAATTTGCAATTTTGTATTTTATATAAATCACATGATTGAAAAAATAATTGTAGTATTATCTTTAGTTACATAATCACTAATAATGATCACTACTGATAATATATAGTAAAATTATTTTTTAAAAATAAAAAACTGATAATGAATAAATTTATTTTTAAACTAAAAAATTCAGATTTTAATATGAATAAATTTATTTTTCATTTAGAGTGAGATTCAAATATTCTTTATTCTTCATTTATAATATTCTTTGAGACTCTAAGTAAATTTGTAAAATAGGCAAAATTACTTATAATTTATAATTTTAAAAACTATATAAAATTTATATTAAATTTTAGGATTATCTTAATACTCACTAAAGATGAAATTCACCAAAGGTGAATTTCACTACATTATGTGATTTTTATTATATTATTTTATATTTATTAATTTATCAAAAAAATTTTGGTAAATTTATGAAATTATATATAAGATTTTATTATAAAAATACTTTTTTTTTTATTTTTTTTTAATAAATAAATAAAAACAATTATTGTGATTTTCAAAAAAATTGATCTGTATAAAATTTACTAAAATTAAATTTTAATTTTACCTCTATTTTTAAGTAGTGTAAAGAACAGTAATATGTAAAAAAAAAATTTTTTCTTTTTTAAAATATAATTTTTTTTTCATTTATACAAAGAACAGAAGCTAAAGGTTTTATAAAATAAGTTTCAAATATCCTTTTATATGCTTTTTTATAACTTATAATACATTATTTCTATAATTATACTTTATGATTACATGTGATTACAATGATTATAAATGAATACAAATAATTATATTACAAGTAAGTCAAGTAAGTAAACTTTTATTTAATAATTTTAATTAAAACAACTTTTAAAACATATATATTGTGATTTTTTAAAGGTTTTAAAAGTTTATTATTATTATTTTATTTCTTGTTTTAGAATTTTTTTATTGATTTTTTTATTAAAATATTAACATTTCATTATTTATTACAATTTAGATTATTTTTGACATAAATATAATATATGTTTAGATGTCAAGTTTGTAATTATCCATAATAAAGTTTTATTTAATCATGTTTAACTTTGTAAATTTAAGAAATAAATTATAATGGAAAATTTTTTTTTTGTTAAATCATGATCATGTGATTAAAAATATTAATTTTATTGGCTAATTTGTTTATGATATATTGTCAAATAATTTTATTGGCTTAATTTATATATAACACATGATTGTATTTGTATTTTTTGTATTATGAATATTTATTGCAAATTTTTATGCAGATCATTTTTTTGAAACTGCAATAATGTAATAAAACTTCTAGTGTTTAATTAGTAATATATCACTTACTACATTGAAGTTTAAATTATAATCAGAGTTTAAAATATCAGAGTTTAAATTTAAGTGTCAGAATTTGAAATGTCAGAATTTGAAATTATTAAAAGTTAGAGTTTACGTCAGAGTTTAAAATTATTAGAAGTTAGAATTTGTGTTCAAAGTTTGAAATGTTAGAGTCTGAAATTATTAAAAGTTAGAGTTTGCATCAGAGTTTAAAACGTCAGAGTTTGAAATTATTAAAGTCAGAATTTGCATTAGAATTTAAAACATCAGAATTTGAAATCATTAAATGTCAGAGTTTACATTAAAGTTTGAAATATTAGAATTTGAAATTATAAAAGTTAGAGTTCACATTAAAGTTTGAAATATTAGAGTTTGAAATTATAAAAGTCAAAGTTCACGTTAAAATTTGATATCAAAGTTTGAAATTATAAAAAGTTAGAGTTTACATTGGAGTTTAAAATGTTAGAGTTTAAAATTATAAAGTCAGAGTTCACATTAGAGTTTGAAATATTAGAGTTTGAAATTATAGAGTCAAAATTCATATCAGAATTTGAAATGTCAGAGTTTGAAATTGTTAAGATCAAAGTTAAAAATACTAAGAGTTAAAAATGAAAAATGCCACTACAGTCTAATCTCGATATACTGAACTTGTGGTTCAAGAGCAAAAGTTCAGTATATAGAGGTAGTTTGGTATATCAAATTTTCTTTATATACCGAACTCTATAAGTAAGTAATAAATGGTTCGGTATATCAAAAATCACGTGATTTCTCTTATATATTTACACGATATAATATTTTTATTATTGTAAAAATAAATGTTCAAAAATTTATAAAAAATTATATTACTAATAAA
>QKYT01000224.1:56346-108105 GCA_003550305.1 Glomus cerebriforme
AAAAAAAAAAGAAGTAACAAAATATAACTTACTTGTAAAACTGAAATGAAGAGATGTCATTGAGATCTAAAGAAAAAAATAAATGAGAAATCCAAAGGTCACCGAAATGAATAGTTGCTGCTGAATTCTTAAGAAAAAAGATAAAAGAGAGATCTAAGATCATTGAAATGAAGAGTTACCACCGAGATCTAAAAAAATGAAGTTAGAACAAAATGGAAAGATGAAATGAAAAATAAAAAAAAAAAAAAAGACCCACCTGCTGTGAAACTGAACCCAGAATCGGATGTATGATAACGAATTAATTTTTGATTTTTTTTTGTTTATAATTTATAAAACTATAAATAATATTTGTTTTATTTTTTTTTCTTATTATTTTCTTATTATTTTAGAAGAAAGAAAAAAAAATAAGAAAGAAAAGAACCCTACTTAAAAAGGAAAAGAAACCAATTTACCAATCTAAAAATTTTTTAAAAAAGGTAATGAATGTACTGTATTTTGAAAATTCTTAAGGATAGTCATTAAATTGGATTGTATTTTTTTATGGACAATTAATATTAAAAAAAAATTTAAAAATTCTTATTATTAAACAATTAGAAGATAATATAAATTTAATTAATTATACTTATAATGTTGTATATCCAAAAATTTTTTAATAAAAATTTTTTATTATAAAATATATACTTAATAATAGGAATTATATATTATAAATTTAAATTTATTATTATATATATAATTAAATCTTTATTTTATATATATTTTTAAGCTATAAATATTAAACTGTTGATGTAATCAACAGATAAATGCTAGTTAATTTTAAATATTTAGTTTATCTATATTATCTTTATACTTTAATTTTATTTTAATTAATCTATCTGCTTTTTATTATTTAAATTGCCAATATATTTTTTAACTTTAATAAAATTTTATTTGATTTTTTTATAATATAAGATATTAAGAATATTTAAAATTAGAAAGCAATTTTTTAATTTCAATAGCTTTTTGAAATTTGTATGAATATTTACAAATAAGTAAAAGAATATAAATAACTTTAAGTTCTACTTTTGTAAATAAGAATCAGCCATTTATAATATTACTTAAAAAAGAAAATATATGGATAATTAATAAGAATCTAATTTAAATATATATAAGAAATTATCAGTATATACTTTCAGTTTATTTATTATTGAAAAAGAATTTAAGAAGTAAAAGTTTTAAACTTTAGATATTTTATTATAAATATCTTTAAGCTTCTTATTAATAATAATATTTAATATTTTTTATATATGCATTGATTAAATAAATGCCAATTATATACTATTAATTATCATATTCCAATATTATATATAATTTAATGAAATAAATTTAAATTACTTTTTTTTTTAAATGTTATAATAATTAATACAACTGATTTTTACTAAATATTTTAATTACAAAATTATTATAGTTAAAATAATTAAGCAGTTAATTAAAATAATTAGTTAAATAATTAGTTAATTATATTATAATTACAACTGGTTAATAATAACTATTACTAAAATTATAAAAATAAAAAATTTAAAATAATAATATTACTATAATATTATATTTAGTAGTTATTACTTTTTTTTATTAAAATAAATCCTAAAATTCTAATTTTTAAATAATTTTTTATTATTTATTTAGTATTTGACTAATATTATTATAATTCTAGTTTAAAAATATATAAAACTAATTATTATTTGCATTTAAATTATAACAAAAAAAAATAGCATAAAATCTTAAAAAAATAAGCAAAGATAATATAATTAAAAGTGAAAATTATAATAATATAAATAAAAGAAAGAAAATGAGTTAAAACTTAAAACAGACTTGTATGAATTTATTTAATTTACAATAAATGATTCTTTACTAATTAGTAATTTTTACAATTTATCTATATAATTTATAAAGATTTTTAGATTTTTTTTTTAAAAAAAAAAAGTAATTATAATTTAATAATAAAAATTTTTCAGAACTTCTAAAAATGGTTAATACTGTACAACAAGAGCTAATATGGCATTTAATAAATTATAATTTGTAATCCTAGCCAAAATTAGATAATATAATTCAAATATTCCTACATATTCACTCCTCTAAACCGAGAAGTATGAGTGCACAAATGAATAATTTTCTTGAATAATCAAAAAAATATTCATGAATAACTTAATACTTAATGATGCGGAAGTTCAAATTTATGGAAAATTTATCTTTTTTTTTTGAAAGACAATAAAATGACATATTTTGGAGATAAAGATTTACAATGAACGAGAATATACTATTTTTTGTTCCGATTCAATTCCGGATAAGCCGGAAATTTTTCCGAAAAAAAAAACTTTTTAATAAAATTAGCCACCTAAAAAGACATTAATTTCGGTGGCATTGTTCGAAAAGATATATATAGATATTTGTAGAACCTAGAAAAAAAGCAATTTGTACATAGTTCGTGTAACGTTGTCCATTTGACGCTTTATTTGGTCAGCTTACAAGCTGCAGTCCGGTTTTTTGTACATGGATTACTACTTTGCTGCCATTTTCCACTAATATAATAATAAACTTGCGTGAGGCTTTATCGCAGCTCAATTTTCTTTTCTTTATCGTAAAAAAAAAAGTTCTTTATTTTTCAACGGTAAAATCGAATAGTAATGCCACAAAAGATCAATTTGGTTATCGTCGTTCTAGACGGTAGTTATCTTCTAGAGGAGCACTTTGAGACTATTTTTGAGGCTTATCTTGAACCTATACTCAAGTAAGTAATAAAGAAACTTTTTTTTTTTTAAATTATAATAAAATTTATCGATAAATCTTAATACGCTGGAAGTTCTTTTATAGAATCTTTTTATTTAGTTTTGCGTTTGTAATAATTTAATTTTACAAAAATCTTTTTCAGACATATGAAACAACAACAAATTATAATAGATAAAGAAGATAAAGAGAAAAAGGGAGAAATGGAAAAAAGCAAAATCACAGTAAGATTAATCTTTTTTAGCTTATCAAATTCTCTTAGTGAAATGCTATCATACCCAAACTATAATATCTTTAACATAGCCCAAGTTGAAATGTGGACTTATTGTTTTTGGAAACTACGAACCTATTTCGCGGTCTCCGGTCACAACATATTATTTTGAAGAAAATTTATCACAATTCGAAAAGCTTATAGCGGGTATAGAATTCGAAGACGGTGGTATGAGAGAAAATGCAGTGGCCGAAGGTTTAGTTGCTGCGCTAGAGGTAACTAACTTTGATAGATTTAGTTTTTTTTTCATATATGATATTATATATTAACACGTATTTCTTAATAGATGTTTGATACATACAAATGTCAAATGAAGCCTGAGACACCTGAAACAACTGAAATAATAAGGCATTGCCTTCTTATATCAAACAGTCACCCATGTTCTGACCTTGTTCATCGAAATCATAATGAAAAATACGATCAATATTCTATGAAACAAATCGTAGAAGAAATGAAAAACGTATGTAAAAGCTTCCTATGTTAATTGAATTTTAAACAATCTAATATAATATGTCTATTATTTAAATTTAGCAAAAAATCCATTTCTCGTTAATAACTCCAGAAAGAAATTTTACGGAGTTAGAAGAAATTGTATTAGAGGTATAATTATAAATTATCTTATGTCAAATTTCATTAATTTTACTATCTTCATATTCATTTTCTCAATGGGTTTGAAATATAATAATTAAAGGTCAATCAAGGCGTTGAAGTTCATAATGCCACGGATGTGATAAATTCATCTCATGTAGTGAAGTTAGCAGGTTTTAAGCCGCCCTTTACACATCCAAAAGAAGGTAAATTTATTTGATTTTTTTATTCTTAAATTTTTATAATATATAATTTAAATTATTAATACATAAATAAATAAATATATATATATAAATTAGTATCTACAGCACAAAAGAGGAAACGCGAAGATTCGACGAGTTCCACGGGTACCAATGACCAGCAGATATCATCTGCTCAAAATTCGGGTAATGAAGCCAAAAAAGTAAAACTCGAACAGACACAAGAACTTGTAAAAGGTCAGCCACCTATTCTTAATGGTCAGTTACCTGGACAACAACCTCTGCAGTCTTTATCATCAATCAAGAAGGATCAAGACCAAACAACTGCTGTACAAAATCCTTCTGAACATAATCAGTCAAATAGTCAGCTACCTGTTGTCAATACGATAACCCCTACACCTAAATTACAGACGCCGGCAGTTTCGACTGCTACGACATCAAATACAAACGCTACTCCAACGCAAGTTATGCCGATTCCACCGAATGTAATTACCCAAACACAGCAACCTGTTAAAATAACTAATCCTGCCCCAAACAATGTTGCTGCAGTGCAGATGCAATCATCTGCTCCTACTGGAACAACACCTCGACCGCCTCAACGGCCTGCATTTGCCTCGCAGCAAGCTATATCAGGTTCTATACTTGCTCGTCCCCAACAGAATATTTCTGGGGTTAAAATACCACCTAATCATGCACAATTACATGCATTTTTGTCTGCAATGACACCAGAACGACGTAATCAGTATTTGGCTACCTTGCAAGCACAAACTATTCGAAACAATCCTAATTTTAGAAACGCAATTAATGCACAGCAAATTAGCAATCAATTGCTTCAACAGAATACATTACTCCAACATGAGTTGGCTGCAAGTCAACAAAACCTTGCGAACGTTTTGGTTAGAAGTCATAATCAGCAACTAAATCTTGGGCTTCCGCTCCAAAATGGAACGCAAGTAAATATTGGTCAACAACAAATTGGGAACTTTTCGGCTGCTCCCATAAATGAAGCAGTAAGTACGCAGGCTCTTAATGGATTTGCTACATCTGCCGCTTTAAATATCGCGGTTACTGCGCAACAGATTGGTGCGTTTAATGCATCGACAGCTCCTACGAGCAATTCCGCTAGTACTGTTGGTTATACTACCGGATCAACGTCTGTTGGTGCGATAAATGCGCAATTTGGAGGAAACACTACCGCTACGAATAGTGCACAATTGCCTGTATCTACTATGATTAATAATGTTGGACAAACTGTTAATGTGACTACTGGAGTTATAGGACAAATGGCAACTTCAATGAATGGTGGAATTCGTCCTAATCTTCCTCAAAAGAAAATTAATGCATTATGGAGTGGTCATATCGCGTGGTCGACCAACAACGGCGTACAAAAACGCGAACTTACTTGCCAAGTATCTGCTTTCCCAGTTTCAACCAAAAAGGCTGCGCCAATTTCACAAATAGATTAGTAAGTACTATTTAAGATTATTTAAAGATGCCAATATTAAAGGTTTTATTATTGATACAGTATTTTATTTAAATTTAAAGTATGATTTCATACTGGCCAGATAAAATGGAAATTGCTGGCCTTAATTATGCTAAAGATGTTATAAACAATGCTAGTTCAAATCCCAAAATTGTATCATTTTTGCCAAATCCTTCAACTAATATCCAAGAAAATAATAGTACTTTTGGAGTTTTGATGCGAATTTTGGAAGGAAAGAAAGTGGTAAGTAAAAAGTGTATAATTTATAAGATGTAATTATAAATAACATAATTTGCCACATTTATTATTAATTTAGGCTGCTTTTGTACGCTTTCCCAATGCTCCAAATCCAAATGGAGGTATAGTTCTTTTTACTAATAATGGACCAGCTAATGCACCAAAACTTGTTGGTCTGCTCTTTTTGGATACACCATTGCCAATAAATGCAACAATTTCGCAAGCACCACAAATTCGACCTTCATCACAAGCTTTACAATTACAAATTATTCAACAAGCGTTAAGATCTCAGCAGCAGCAACAGCAGCAGCAGCAGCAGCAGCAACAGCAACAGCAACAACCGGCGATGCAAATACAAGCAACAGCTGCAGCAGTTTTACAACAAAATGCTCTTCAACAACAACAAAAACTTGCGTTACAAACGCAACATATGCAACAAATGCTTCAGCAAGGTCGACAAGTTATTCAACCTACCATGTTGCAAAATCCACAAGCGGGAACTGATATCAAATCACAAATTTATCATCGCATGCAATTACTTAGAAATAGCAATCCTGGTATGTAAACTATTTATTTATTTTTACAACATTTTTTGAGTACGTAAATAATTTTTTTTTTTGCACATGTAAAAAGGTCTTTCTGCACAACAAGTTGCAGCCCTAATGCAGCAGCAGCGACAACGGTCTCAACAACAACCAACTCAATAAAGTATTGATGGTTGTTTTTTTAAAAAAACATCTCAAAGACATTTTGGAATAATATCTTGAAATATTTTGTATTTGTTACCAACAAAACCGCAAACAAAAAAAAAAAAAAATAATATATAGCAATGGCTAATATAATTGAATTAACTGTTGTAATAATTACTTTATTATAAATTCCCATTGCTATTATTTTTGTAGTTTAGTAGATAATAGCTTAATATATATTAACATGGTAGTGGTTTGTTACATACATATAAGAAAACCAAAAAAACTTTTTATTCTTTTCTGGCGTAAGTCAGAATTTGTTTATTATATATAAACCGAAAAAAAAACACAAAAAAAAAAAAACAAAAAAAAAAGGTGAATATTTTCTGATATATGTTTTTATTTAATAACAACAATATATTAGAATTATATTGTAAAAAAACCAAAAGTCACTTTCTTTTTCAAATTTTCAAATTTTATTTTATATTTATATTTATGTTAGAAAAAAGTTTGTTTTATAATGTAATTAAAAAAATTACTTTTTATCAATTTATTCACAATTTTTCTCTCTTTAAATCTCCATTACATATCTGTAAAATTTATTTTATAATTGGAAATCTACTCTTGTATTGAATATCTTATTAATAAAGTCATTCAATTATAATTTGAACAAAAATTTTATTTTAAAGTCGTCCTTGAAATTAGTTAATAATTTAATGATTCAAGAGGTTAGATTATTTTGATTACATTTATTAATATCTGTAACAACAGTTTGGGCTCTTTCAAATCTTGACAAATTGGCAGATGTAGACTAGATTAACAATTAAAGTGAGTGAGTGATTCAAAATTTAATATTTGATGCATTATATTAAAAATTACCTTTTTTAGTTCTGTTAATAAAGTGAGACTTTGATCATACGTTTGAATAACGCGTTCAGGAAATTGTTCATCTTATGAAATATTAAGTTTTTAAAGCAAGTTTTAAATCTTATTGACAATTTGACTTAAACCCATTTTTCCAAACCCGAAAAAAAACAATTATCAAACAATGTACCATCAGCACGTTCAGAATCAATTTGCATATCACAAACTTCCGCATCATCAATAACTTCGGCATGATTTTTCATAAAAGATTGTAATAATAAAATATCTTCAAATTTCTTTTTAATAATTTCAGGTAAATTGCGCCGTTTTTCTGTTACTGTTAATGTCATATCATCAATATTTGATTCTAATGATATTAAATTCGATAAAAGATTTTCATCGAACGGTTCAACATCTATTTATAGTAGTATGAATTAGTACATTGTGATAAAAAAGAAAAAACGTTAGAGAAGATACAACACCTTTTTCTTCTAATGCTTTATCATAAGTCATTCCATTCACTTCAAAATTTGGAGAACACAATTTAAACGTGTCGTCAGCCCACTAATAAAAATGAAAAAATTAGTGTTGCAAAATATTTTCGGTCGTAACGCGTAAATTTGAATAATGAAATACACTAATACATTTGTAACAATAGAAGTAACTTGGGATTTTAATTCAAAATCAGTATCACCATCAAGATATTTTTGTATATAAGAAGAAATTAAATATTTTATCCCATTTTGAATAAATAATACATCTTCTATATCATCTACTTGTATTTTTGGGTGTTCTCTTTCCATTGCGTGTATTTATCAGGAAACTATAATTAATAGAAAAGAATGAAATGAATATATATGGTGAGTTCGTGTGTGCGAGTAAACGCGAAATTTTTAGTTAACCACGTGATTCTAATCGTTGATTATCAAAATTATTTTCATTGGTAAATCATAACAAAAAAAAT
Source organism: Glomus cerebriforme (assembly GCA_003550305.1). Lineage (NCBI taxonomy): Eukaryota > Fungi > Glomeromycota > Glomeromycetes > Glomerales > Glomeraceae > Glomus > Glomus cerebriforme. Next base: position 64,403 of record QKYT01000224.1, read on the forward strand.
TTGCTATTTGGATTCAATTTCTTTAAAGTTTGTACATTTATAAATGCAGTTTGTACAAATTTTCGGAATTGATACATCTCGTAAAACATTATTAATTACGCAATTTCATGTAAATTCTTTATTTCTTAAAAGATTCAATACTACTTTAAACAGCACAGCAAACATTAACGCTAACGTAAGAATTGTCACCGATTTTAATAAGAATATTCCAATTTCTCCTTTGCTACATAAATTTTCACATCGTAAAATAATAATACATAATAAAAAATGGAATTATGAAGAAGATAATATACTTTTGAGAAGAGTAATAAGATATGGGTGGAAACATTGGGGAATCATATCACAGGGTTTTACAAATCGATCTTCTTTAGATTGTTATTATCGTTACAGAAACAGTCTAAAATATTTAATAGACTATTCTTTTATATGTTCAATAAATCAATCATCAATATTATCATTGACATCAAAAGAACAACAACAATTTTGGAAAAATTTAAGCGAAACAAATAATTTACAAAAATTTAGAACAAAATCTTTATCGTTATTAAAACAATATTATATTAATATGCAAAAATTTTCAAGAGAACAGCGACCATTATTACCAATTAATTATAATTTAGTTTTACAAACCAGTAAAAAAATTAAAGAAAATAATAATGAAGATTCTTTATTTATTACAAAAAATAAACCTTGGACAGAAGCTGAAATTGAAAAATTGAAAATTTTATTATTAAGTTATGCTTCATTAGACAATCAATTACTTCTTTATAATTCTCATAAAAAAAAAAATGTTATTTATAATTGGAAATTAATTAGTTCAAAATATTTTCCTAATAGGACCTTAAATAATGTTAAAAATAAGTGGCATAATATTCAATTAAGATTTCCTTGGACAAAACAAGAAGATCAAATTATTATTGATAGTGTAAAACAATTTGGTGAAAAAGATCATTGGGATAAAATTGCTTTAACAATTAATTCAAGTATTGTTACTTCAACAACTTCACCTAATTCTTCTTCCTTATTAACATCTGTTATTAGATCACCGAGTCAATGTTTGGCTAGATGGAGAGATATATTAAAACCTTTAAAGTCAAAGCAAAAAAATTTTTCAGAATTTGAACATTTAACATTAAAAAAAGCATTAAAAGAAACTCCTTTACTTAAAGGTAATAGAATCAATTGGAAATTTATTCATCAACATTATCTTCCAAATAGAACTCCAATACAATTATATAAACATTATTATAATGTTATATGTAAACCTGATAAATGGAATTTACAAGAAGATGAACTTTTACTTAAAATTATCAAAGAATATTCTTTGGATAATGTTGATGTATGGAAAAAAATTGCTCAGAATATTCCTGGTAGAACTGCAATTCAATGTAGAAATAGATATATAAATAAGCTTGATCCTTCTTTAAAAAAAGGTCGTTATTCAGTAGAAGATCAATTTCAATTATTTATGTCAATTAAAAAAAATGGACATAGATGGTCTTTAGTTGCAAAAGATTTGGGTAGATCAAAAGTTGCTATAGCTAAAATATATAGTGCATGGAAATATCGCGATCAAGTTTATCCAAGAAGACGTAAAGGAGGTATAAATAGCATTTATGGTAAATTATTGAGCCACATTTAGGAATAAAAGAAACTTTTCTTGATCCATAAAATATTTATTTATTTTTTTTTTTTTGTACATGTATATATTAAAATAAGCAAAATTGAATAAAAATTTGTGGATTATGAATGATGTATAGAATGTAATATAAATAATGATAATATCTAAAAGAAAAGCAAGTATAATACAGGAATGTGATGATGTAATCCATAATATGTTAGCCAATGGTTTGTCCACTTATAAATCGTTATCTAATCTATCTAAAATCTCAACGATTCCTCTAACAAGTTTATCTTTAATTTTTTCATTGTTTTCGTTCAATTTTCCCGCTAAATTAAGTTTATCATTTTGAGTCAAAGTTGAATTATTATTATTGTTGTTAACATTAGTATCTAACCGTTCATAAACTTGAGCTAAACAATTTTCTAAGAAATATTTCAACTTATTCGCCAATTTAATTACCTTATCATTACCACCAAATTGTAACCACTCATCAATAGTAAGTAAAAGACAATTATTTTGTTGTCGAAGTTTAATTTCACCTCCAAATAAAATCACTGATAATGGATCAATCCTTGTGGTACTACGAAGATAAACTTGTTGTCCGCTTGTCTTAATCTTTGTTGAGTATGCATAAAGAGTTCCTATAGGTGCGAATAAACTTCCATCTGATTCACTTCCTATTATTCCGCAATCAGCACGATAACTTCTCGCTAATTTTGCTGCTCTTCCTTTATAATTCACTGATGCTGGATGAATAAATGTGATATTCTCATGTCGAGTTCGATAAGTTTTTTTTGATGTCTTCAAAGAAATATTTGGATATACTCCCGCACAAATTAATGACCGAAGTAAAGGAAGACAGTTTGAATTCACATTATATTCAGGTGGTCCTAACGCAAGACCTCTTGGCCCATAATCTTTTTGCGGATAATGTTTTGGTACAACTCCTGCACGTTCCAAAAGATTCAACAATTGAATTTTAACTTGTTCAATTGTTTGTAAACTAGTTCTATTTAAGAAATTATCCGTACAAAACTTATTAACTTCACGAAAATTTCCTGACGAATGAAGTTCATACCAAGCTTTATAAGCATTCAATATAGCAAAGTGATCACTAAATAAACCCTGAGCCCAATGTACTTTAACTTCATCAGCTCTTTCCTTTGCTTGCGGAGGCGATAAGAACGGACTTTTTGATGATATACAAGCAGCGATGGTTAAAATCGGATCCAAACATTGAAATATTGCTCCCAAAAGTACCATTTTACCTAAACCCGGTTCCATAGGGAGTGTGGCTAATACTTTTCCTAATGGAGTTAATTCTTCCGTAGAGTCTAATGCTTGTAATGATCTTAAGTTTTCTAAAGCCGCCGAAACACTTGCATGATCTGGTGGTTGAATAGCTTGTGCAAGAACATCTCCAATAGTGGTTGGAAGATCAAGTGCTTTAATGTGAAGACAAATTTCTTGTAAATCAGATCTTAACATCTCTGGTGTGGAATAACCTTCAAGATTTTGATATCTAGCACGTGACATCATTACATAATATTCTCCTTCACGCACACGGCCTGCTCTACCAGAACGTTGACGTGAATTCGATTGACTTATCCACGTAGTAACTAAGTTTGTCATTCGTTTAGACGGATCATATCTTTTTTCTTTTACTTTACCGGAATCAACTACATGTACAACATCTTGAATGGTTATAGAAGTTTCTGCTATGTTAGTAGCAAGAATAATTTTTCGCAGGTTCGGATTCGGTAAAGGCTCAAAAACTTCTTGCTGTGATAAAGATGGAAGCGAAGAGTGTAACATGTGAATACGGAAAAGTAGCTGATCAGAAAAATTAATACCAAGTGGATTAGGAGTAGTTGTTAATAATCGATTAAGAGCCATAATTTCTTCCCAACCAGGTAAGAAAACAAGGATAGCTCCTTCTTCTGTTGTATTAATAATGTGAGCAATCACTAAAGAAATTAAATGATAAGGAATTTCTGCATCGATTTGTTCATCATTTTGTTTTAAAACTGTCCCAGTTGATGATGATCCAATTGATGAATTATCATTATCATCAATCTCACTGCTATGACTATCAATTTCATCGCTATCTATGTCCATTGCAAGATATTTTCCTTGTATTGTGCTCTTTGGTGAAACAAATCTTGTGGGTGGAGATTTTTTTGGCTGAAGAATTTTCATTTCACGATCGATATATTTCAATGTATCTTTATTATCTAATTGATGAGCGTAAAGGTTTCGAAGTTTTTTTACAAAATCTTCTATGAAATATTGTTGAACAGGATAAATTTTTCCCGGAACTCGAACAACAGGGCATCTCCCATTAGTGAAGAAATCACCAAAGTATTCAGCAAAAATTCCTGTATCGATTGTAGCACTCATTAAAATTAATTTAATTGGAGGTCGTTCGTTACGACGTCTTTCGTGAAGGATTCTTTTTAAAATAACCAAAAGAAAATCAGCATTCATATCCCTTTCATGAACTTCATCAACAACAATATGAGTAACTCCTTCCAATACATCTTTTCCATTCTTTTCTTCATGCATTCTTCGTAGGAATACACCTGTAGTACAATATAAGATACTTCCAGCTGAAGCTGGCATAATACTTTCAAATCGAACTTGATATCCAACAGAAGATCCAAGTTTTTCCGAACGTTCATATGCGACTCTTTGTGCTACCGAAATAGCAGCAATTCTTCTTGGTTGAGTGACGATAATATTACATCGAGCTCCTTGACGTTTAATAATTTCTTTTTCGAATATCAATTGAGGTAATTGTGTTGTTTTACCACAACCAGTTGAACCGACAACCACAGTTACAGGATTGCTTTCAATCGCATCTAAAATAGTATTAGCGTAAGAACTTATTGGAAGTTGAGAACGATTAAAACGAAGTTGTTCAGTGTCTGGAGAATTGAGATAATTTTGATAAGTTTCAAAAAGACGATCAGATTTTGCATTAAGGAAATTATTTGTTAATAGTTCTTGATTCATATTCCCTTTCTTATTATAAATTTGATCTAAACTATTCTTTTCCATTTTTTCTCTTTTGTCCATAATAATATCCTCATCATTTCTTTGAAAAGTATCGGCTTGTTGCAACTCTGAAACTAAATTATTCAATGCTTTGCAAGTTTGATTACTCATTTGAACACTAATAAATGGAGCAGGTTTTGGAGAAGTAGCTTCTTTTGATTTTGATTTATCATTTTCGAAATTTTTCCAAAGATCGGGAGAATCCTTACGTAAAGCAATAGCAGCATCTAAATAAGCAGAAGCCTGAGCATCACGTTTATTTGATCTTTGACCAGTACCAATAATATGATCTTCGACAATTAATGAAGCCTCCCACATCATACTATGACCGGGCCCTATACCTTTATAATTAAATTCGGGATTTTCATATTTAAAATATTTACAATAAAATTTAATAAAATCTTTTGCAATATCTTCTGACATATTGTTTTTTTCAGAAATTGATGATGTTTTGCCTTGTAATGCTTGATGTTTTTCAGCTTTGTTTTTAAAATCCTCAGCGGCTTTTAATTCAGCTTCTTTTTTTGTTGTGGCACGACCACGACCAGTTATATTTTTTGGTAATTCTACTATGGCTTCCCATAATTTATTATGATCAGGTCCAATACTAGCTAATTTATAAATTGGTACGTGATCAAATTTAGCACAATACTCAATAACATATTTTTTCGGGTCAATTTCCAAAGTAACTCCATTTCCAAATTGTAGTTGAGATGATGATTGTTGTTGTTTAATTGTAGAAGAATATTTTTGAACAGCATCAATTAAACTTTTTGATTCAATCAGATAACAAGCATCTAAATAAGAAATTTTTTCTGCATCTTTTTTAGTTGTTGCATCACCATGGGCAATAATGATTGAGCCACCAATTTCCAAGGTTAAAGTAGCACGATGTAATTTATTATCATCAGGACCAAATGATTCCCAATTAATTGGTGTTTTAATTAAATTATTAAGAAAATTTTTTGGTGATTTTAACCAAGATTCATTTGCATGTTTTGAATTTATAACGGTAGTATTATATCTTGTATTAATGTATTTCATGTCATAAATCACTTCGGGCCATGGTTTAATATTTAAGATTTTTTCTCTTTTAGATGAACGATTACTTGTACGATCGTCGGGCTGAGATCGGCTATTATTGGCCTTAAGAGGACGAAGTGTAGGCACGTGTGTAATATCCGTATTATTTTCTCCACTAATTGATTTTACGTTATTATTATTTGCTGAATAACTATCATATGATCTTTGTCTATTTTTAGAGGAAATAAGTTCGATTGGTGGCATTGGAGATAAAGGTCGTTTTTTAGTATGAGTCATACTATTTGGATTGACAGCTTGTTGTTTATTAAAAGAAATGGGAGAACCATCATAAGGTTTCATTGGATAATATTGAGAAGGGAAACGAAATTGATTCTTTAATTCTTCCATATTATAATTATTTCTTTGTGCATTCAATTGAGATAAATGAGGAGAAATAAATTGATTATTAATATCATTATAAGATAAAGGACTTTTTTGACTCAGCAAGGAAGATTGACTAACTCCGCCGTTATTAGCATTTCTTCCACCATTCTTCCCTTGATATTGATTATTTTGATTACGTGAAAATTTCATATTATTGTCAACACGAATAAATGATTATGATATTCTTCGTTAAATAATCTTCAAGAAATGAGTATGTTTAGAATATGGTGGTTTATTATTAATTAATATATGAAATTATTATAAGTGGATTATAAGGACCTTTCCTATTCATTAAATTAAAAATTTTTTAATAAATACGTAGATAAAAAGATGATGTCAAATATGAGAACATGTATTTAGTAAATATTCATTTTAATTTATAAGGTTAAATTTAAAGACAAATAAGAGTGGGAGCGAAAAACTTATTATCCTCTCGTTCGTATATTATTTTCTTTTTTCTTAAAAGAAAAAAAAAAGTAAACGAAAGTATGTATAAAATATATTTTGAAAAAATTAAAGGAATGATAGTTGATTTAAAGGAATGAAAAAAAATGCGTTTAAGAGAGAAAGAAAGAATCATCAAAATTGTACCAGTACTTGATATAGAAATTTATTAAACATACCGCGTTTTTTGAGATTTAAATCTTTATGCATAACAAATATACTCACAATGTATAACACTACATCCTATATTGTAATTGTTACCTTAATTTGGTTTCAGTTAATATTAATAAAATTGTTTTTGATATCTCAATTTGTTACACAATTTAAAAAAATTTTTCCTGATATTATATATATTTGTAATAAAAACATTAATTTAAGTAATATGATTTTATTTGATATTCCATAATAATATAATATATAAAAAAAAATGCAGAATGAATCAGTTGCAACCTATTATAATCCTAACATGCCAATCACGAGTCACAATATATATAATTCTAAGCATAAATTAGGAAAAATACTGTACCTATCATAGTTGAATATTTAAGTTAAAATGAATTTTGTATTTCAGAATCGTTATACTGTATAAACTTACCACATGTATATTTAAGTTCATTTGCGGAAAATTGGTAACTGAAAATAAATCCCACAATCAATCTTGTAATAAATCTTGTAAAATTAAATCAAGAAATAAATGTTTAACAAATAAAAATATTTATAAATTATTAAATACATGTTATGTTTCGTCAAATATATTCGTGATTTGATTTTTAAGTATACAAGTAATTGATACAAGTTTTGTTGGTTCAAAATTCTTTATTTATATGGTTCAATTTTTCGCATATATTTGCAGATCTTTTTTTTTCATTTAATAAATTTATACCGACAAAGAAAAGGTTACTATTTTTTTATTTGATAATATATATATATATTTTTTTTTTTAAGATGATATTTATTTAATCTATGGAAACACTCAAAAAAAGAAACTCTAGGATGTCCATTAAAAGTGAAACGATAAAAAAATTTACAGCTATTCACCAACGATTCAACGTAATGAACATACCCACTCGAAGAACCAGCTAAATTCTATTATTCTTATACAGTTTCTATTATGATCCTTGCAAATTCATTCATCCACAAATAAAAGAAAAGTTTCAAAGTATTGTATAGAATCTTAAAAAATTTCTACTATAAAGTCCATTTTATAAATCATCATCTCTTTTTCGTTATAAAAAGTTATTGGAGATCTTTTTTTTTCGACTTTATGATTTTTAATAAGAATATAAATTTTATTATTTGCCAGGTTATTTCTAGTATTATTCAACACTAATTTTAGCTTTATCTGGCAAACTGTCCAAGAAATCAAACAAAATCTCTTTCGGTAATGTCCTGAAACCTTGCGTCTTAGAAACTGGACCGAAATTAGTGTTGATATATCTCATTGATCTTTTCTTTAATGCATGAGCTCCAGCAACTGAAGCACACTGATAAATCTTAGCAACATTCTCTATACTAATATTCTCTTGTAAACGAGCACAACAAAGCGATGTCAAACGTGGAATAAGATACATATTACCCAGCACCATAAGATCCGCAACTGTATAAATCGGAAGTTGTCCTTCAATGATGTCTGTATAAAGGTAAGAAACAAAAGCCTGAACTACCGCATAAGGCTCCGGAATTGTTAAAGTTGAATTAAATGATTCCGTCATTCCCGAATTAATCATATTACTAAAATGGGGCCACCTAGCAAGTAAAATAATTCGATGAACATGAATGTGAGGTCCATCTTCATTGGATTTAATGGTAAAATCTGAAGTTGAGGAGTCATTCAATAATCGTGTAAAATCCCATCCGATTGTTGGGGGTTGTATTCTTGAAAGTCCATATTCTTGAAGATCGACTGAAAGGACATTTGAAAAATATTCATCAGATTCTCTTTCATCGATTCCAAATAAGAAAAATCTTGGACAATTTTCTGCCATAGCAAAATAATGCCAATTTCCTTGTACAAAACGATCACCATCTTCAAATTGATGCCATTGAAGGGAATCTAAATCTAAAGCCCAAACCCCAATTGAACCTTCTTGCGTTTCAACTTTTAAACTTTGTGTCACTACTACAACTAATTGATTCCAATATATTTGAGCAAAATGTTGTCCATTCATTTCAGGTCCTGAATCACTTGTAATCTCTATCTTTGAAACTTGTTGAGTTCGAAGATCTAAAATAACAAGTGATTTTTCCCTATCCATTTCCTCATTATAACCTCCATATACATAAAGACGATTCTGATAAGTAAACGAAACGTGTGAATGTCTTGGAATCAATGTAATTGGTTCTTCCCACGTCCATGTTTGCAAATTTAAACAATTAACATCTGGTGACACCGAATTTCTCTCTTCTTCGCTATTTGTATAATATCCTCCAACTATATAAAGTTTATCATTGTATATGGTAGCTGAATGCCTTGCACGTCCTAATGGAATACGTCCATCTACTTGAGGGCGTTCCCAAGTCATAGTTTTTAAATCTAAAATAATTACATCATTACAATTTAGATCCTGTTCATCTGTCCCACCAAAAATTATTATCTTATCCTGGTTCCATAAAGAAGCAGAATGACTAGTTCTCTTTGAAGGACGTGAACCCTTTAAATAAATCACGTCTTCCCATTTCATTTCAGATACATTTAATCTATATAAATCATTATAGACTTCATCAGTGTATAAATTAAATCCGCCAAAAACGTAAACATAATTTGGTGGTTGTTTATCATCTTCATAATTAGGAACAACTGTCACTGATGCATTCACTAAGCAACTGCAACTAAGTGAGATTCCTGTAGCCTTGGTAGGATATGGGTTATTACATGCTGTTGAGAAATATGACGAACGTCTTAAATCTCCATGCGTAAGGTTAGGAGTCGTGGCGAGGGTGGACGAGGACGAAGAAGGAGAAGACGTGTCTAGTGGTGAAGACGCTGAATCTGACATCAAAGTATTAACTTTTTGGTACTTTTTTTTAAAAAAATAAACGTTATAAGAAAATTTTTCCTCTTTACTTTTTATCTAAAAATAAAACAATAACTAAAATGTACCGTAATTTTTTTTTTTTCTTTTTTTTTTTTTTTTGACAAAAGAGTAGAGCAAATAATAGAAAAATTTTTTTCGGATCAAACTGAAAACTGAAACTTATATAAACATTGTGGTGTTGTACACTCTTAAGTTACACAAAGAGTAGTAAATAACGATTAAAATCGTGATAAATTCCTTATATGGTAATCTAAAATTGGGAACAACTGAAATTTTTTTTTTAAATAATCAACCAAAATAAGAATAACTACTGTACTGCCAGTAAAGAGACACAATGATTCTTTAGAAAATAGTTACAAGGGAAAGAGTATTCTTCAAAAAAGTAACCAAAATAACGATAATTAGGATTATAACCACAATTTAAATTCAGTTAGGCCGTAAAGAAATGATTAGCAACAATATTTCCTATATTGCAATTATAAATTTTACAAATAAATTTCTTTTTCAAATACACTAGATTTCAGTCCGCATTGGTCTAGTGGTTAGGATCTCCCGCTCTCACCGGGAAGGCCGGGGTTCAATTCCCCGATGCGGAAGATTTATTTTAATTTTTGCAATCCCGTGATTTACGTAGCACGTTTCAATTCATGAAAATACATAGGCTTAAATATAATCTTTAATAAAAATACCGTACATAATAAACCCTTTAACACAAAACAATAAGCAATTGATCCTTGTTAAATAATTTTAATATTTTACTTAAATCTCTTGGTTTTAAACTTTCTCGGAAGAGAATTTCATCAACATGATGTTTTCCGTTGAAATATTTAATTAATCTTAAATAAAAAAGCGAACAAGAATTAATAAAAGAAATAATAGAAATAATTATAACTACGTTGTGATTTTTACGAACCTCTTAAAAAGTGCGACAGTTTCCTTGGGTTGGTTGGAGACAAAGTTATTCAACCATTCCGTTTCATTATCTGATGCTTTTTCAAAAGGAGAAATTATAGCGGTATCATCCATTGAACTCGCTAATCCATGACCTTCGCTATCTCCAGAATTTCTCAATTTCTCCTCATATTCTGCCTGAGTATATCCTTTCTTTATATATTGCGGTATCATAACCAAAATATATGCATGTAATTGTACAACAACGTCATTTCTTAGCAAGTAAGTTATCGCCTCGAGGTACATTGTACGAATTTCTTTGTTAACCATAAGTACTTGGGGCCTAAGAGTAGAGAACGAGTCGAGAATTCTCACAAGGTCCAAATTAGGAAAGTGTTGTTTGAAATATTCAATATAAGTTGGCAATCTCCAAAAGTTAATATATATGTTAGATTATTATCTATAACATTGAAAGTAAATTATAACCTCTTTAATATAAAATATCTTACAAGTTCATATCAGCAGTAGGAGAAACAACATAGACATTTCGAAGATTGATCACATCAATTATCTTGGCCTTCCGCCAATATATCAAATGTGCTGCAAGTCGAAACATTTGTGCTAAAGAACAATCCAACAAAGTACATAAATCCGCTAATCTATAATATATAACATGGGTTTGCTTTTAAGATTCCCGAAATCATAGATAAACTAGACTATTACCACATTATGACATACCGTTGTGTGGGTGTCAAAATCTGTACCAATTGAACCAATGTTGGATTGGCATCTAATGGCATATTTTTTAAAATTTCTTCGGGATCCTCAAGGAGAAGCAAAGTATGATACGGTGCAATAACGGGGTAATGAGAATATTCATGTCCGATCATATCATTATCAGAAAAATTAATGGTCGGAACAAGTGGAGGAATTTGTAGGGATAAATCAATATAATCATTTATAAGTATATGTGCAACACAATCATTTGAAATTGCATCATATACTTTGCGAATTGTTCGCGCCAATGAACTTTTCTCCAATGTAATTTCCATCAATTCATCCAAGGTAGAGATACCTATGATTTGAATACATCTTAAATCAATAAAAACTTTGTAAAACAAAGTAAATAAAAAATCATTTACCGGAATTTTCCCTTAAAGACAACATTAATTCGGCTTCTTTTCTAACATAACCACAACGTAATTGTTCATACCGAAGTGCTGATGTTAATTTTGAAATAATATTATTGTAAATGTCATCTACTTGTCTGCATAACTCTAGTTCAGGTGGTTCAAGAACAAACACAAGATGAAAGAATGTTGAATATTGATGTTGTTGCATAGAATGGGTCGAAGAAGCGTTACTATGATCAGATGCAACACTCGAGGATATTTTAGACATTTCTTCATTTTGAGTATCAGATAACTGTTCTTGTAATCCTTCGTCATCATCTAAATTTGTACTATTATCGTTATCATCGATTTTCTTTCTTAAGTCTCTGCCCCTACTATAAATTCCTCTTTTTTTGGTATCAATATTTGAATTAAGAAAAACTGGTTGACCAACAAAAGTCAAATCATCGACTGAAAGCTGAAATTTGGTCAGATCTTTATGTTTAGGACAAAACATATCAGCTAATAGTCTGGTTTCAAACCCAAATAATTTATTCATTTCATTATATTCAATTTCATCATTGCCAGTATTATTATTAGCCTGTTTTTTCGAATTAAAATCATAATCTTCATTATCTTCTTCAAGTCTTGAACGAAGTGACCAATTATCAAAATCTTCGGTTAGACCATACGGCCACGTTATTACATCGTTTTCAAGCAAATCATCTCCAAATTCTTCGTCTAGGTCGTTTTCTCTTCTGGCTTGTTCAATTTCATCACGTCTTTGAGGAACTTTTGGATAATGAAAAACGAAATGACTTCCTCCACTACTGCTAGTAACAAGTAGTATTGCAAGAAGATTTACCATATTCCGATATATATATGGCGATTCTTGGTCCGTGCGTACATCTTAAATTTAAAGTTATCTGCATAAACGTAACGTGATTAGTCGATTTAAGCAATGATTGACTTAGTTCCGAAATTTAAAAATCACCCCCTTTCGGAAAGCAGAAAAATTTTCAGAACACCATGAGTTTGAACCCCATTCAAGAAGCTTCCGAGTCTACTCTATCGACTCCAACAAATAATTCTTTAAGTACTTCTTCTTCTTCTGCTTCCTCACTTTCACAAATTCACCAAGCTCCTATAAGCACAAGTTTACCGTCAATTTCTTCCTCTATTTATAACGGACCAAATGTACAAGCTTCGAATTCCGCGAATAGTGCCAGTACGTCAATGTCTACAGAAGGACATAATAGTACTTGGTCCGAAACAACATCCCAACAACAAAATCAAATTCCACAAACTAACCAACTTTATTCTCATTACAGAACATCTCCCTCTTTTTCTAACCGTAGCGGTTTTACTTCATCAAGCTCTTCTTCATTAATGACACAAAATTCTCAGTCCTCATTGAATCCATATCTTCCACTTATGGAGCGATCTAATTCCAATTCAACAATGAATTCTTATTTTCCATCTTTTCACGAAAAATCTCTTTCTACAGGTTCTATACAAGCTAATTTAAATCCACCTACTTTATCGCAAACATCATCCTATACGCCATCAATAGTTTCAACAACACATAGTAAATTGTATGATTCCGTAAACACTAAAGATCTTGAAAGAATGGAACAATGTAGGCAACATGATACTTGGGGTTCTTTGGTCGTCAAGGTTTTGCCGCTGTTCAACGGCGAAGGATTGAAATTATGCATTGAAGATTTAAATGATCTGGTAAGGTAATTATAAAAATAAGATAAATCTACACTTAGAAAACATATATTATGAAGATAATTTTTTTTATAATTTTATTTGGACAGACGTTGCATGAATGATCGACCATTACATTCACTTTATGATGATATAAATGAACTTTTGGAGTCAGGAATGTTTACGCTTAATGGAAAATTACGTGGAGTTCCTGATGAAAAACTTGTTTCTCGTTTAGTTGAATTATGGTCCTTTTTTTTTGGTACTGTTATACCTTATTTTGAAGGTGTTTTTCTTCCATTACTGATACAATCTTCGGCACAAAAAGAAAATATAAATATTAGACGTTTAGTACTGATGAGCTTTAGAGATCACATAATTTTACCTATGGGTGATCGAGTAGAAGGTACTTTTATATTGTGAATTAAACACATAACCTAGAAGATTTTAAAATTAATTTGCATAAAAAAAAATATATATATTTTTTTCAGATGCATTTAATAAGTTATTCCATGATTTCGACTCAGGAATTCCAGTTACAGATACTGCAGCTCGTATGTTGCAAATGTCTTATATTTTATCTTCTGTTCTTTCTGACGACGATAAACAAAAAGATATGGATCGAATATTAGGCAAATTAAAGAATAATTGGAAATTATTTATGAGACGTAGAGATCGTAGAGGATTTGTAGGCATGTCTCCTTCTAATTCAAATACTAATAATAATAATGCAACACTAACAACTACAGTGGAGACTGCAGAAGAGGAAAAATCAACTTTTCTTGTGGATGTTAATGAAGCAGAAATTAACAGCACAATCATAACTCCAACAACAGCAGCCAATCCTGTTAATGGAGTATCTGCTACTACTAGCCCTTATTAATTATAATTGTTAAAACTTCTCAGAGTTTATGTAGTTATGAATAAAATTTATTTAAATAAGAAAGATTAAATATTCCATTTTTTAATTTCATTTTTTTTTTACATTCTTTCCCTTACCCAATTTTCCAATCCATTGGCTACCCATAATTCCTGGACACTTCTTCCTAAAATGCCAACCTTAAATACAGTTTCTGGCTCATTTAAACCTTTAATTATTACTTTACCTTCTGCTATTTTAACTTCAGCATCCAATTTTGTGCGTGTTGTTGGCTCATTTGAACCATATACTTTTTTTAATAAACGTACTAGATCAGGTGCTTCAAGACAAAGCAAAGCGTTATTAATGGAATTTCTTTTAAATGTTTCAGAAAAGGACCCGGCAATAACAAGAATAACACCACTTGCTTTAACTGCAGTGGCAGCTTGTTCTCTTGATGATCCAGTACCAAAATTAAATCCACCTACTAAAATGTCTCCCTATAAAATAAATTTATTTAATTTATTAATAATATTACGATAAAAAGTTCATTTATTATTTATTACCTTGGAAATAATATTTGCAAATTTAGAATCATAATTTTCCATAACAACTTTAGCCATTTGTTCTGGTGTAATATCATCAACATAAGTATATTTTCCAGGATAGATTCCATCGGTATTTAAATTATCTGCATGGCAAAATATCAATTCTCCTTGAATTACTTCTGGAAATCCAGGAATTGTAGGCTCAACAGTTGATAATGTTTCGAAAGCTTGTTTAGACTGATTAATATCACAAGTTATGATTGGTGTTTGATAAATGGGAAAATCGTACGATGATATTGTGGATATGAAAGCTGGACTTGCGATTTTACCAGCTACTGCTGAAGCGGCAACTACAGCTAATGTTTATGGACAGTTATTTAAAAGAGAATAATAATAATATAGATACGAAAAAATAATTGACTGACTGAGCTACCTGGTGATGCAAGGTAGGCCAACGCATTCGGTGAACCCATGCGACCCTTAAAATTTCGATTTGTTGCAGAAATACCAACTTCACCATCTTTCAAGAGACCTACACCGAGACCTAAACTCACAAAAGAAGAATTGTCACTTTATGTTAAATATTACAATCAATGATATCAATCAATGATATATACTCACCAATACATGGTCCACAACCAGCGGGTAATATTTTTGCTCCTGCATCAATTAATACTTCCCAATCACCATTTGCTTCAGCATCTTTTTGTACTTCACTACTTGCGGCTGCTACATAAAATTCAACCCCATTCGCTATTTTTTTACCCTTAATAACTTGTGCAGCCGAATGTAGGTCTTCAACACGTGAATTAACGCATGAAACAAGGTATGCCTTTTGAATTGTAATATCTTGTTTTTCAAGTTCAATAAGAGGCGTTGAAACTTTAACAGAATTAGGCCCAGAGACATGGGGAGAAAGTGTTGAAAGATCCAATGATAAATATTTATGATAATAAGCATTAGGCGAAGCACTTAAAGGATTCTTCTCAATTTCGTCAATTCTTTCATTATTAATTCTAGGATGCTTGAATGGCTGTGTATGTTTTAAATTTTTATTTTCAAATCTCATGAGCTCTAATTTTTCAACTCTGTTACGAAGCCATTTAATAGTGGTTTTATCAACTGGGAAAACACCAGCCAATGCACCCCATTCTGTTGTCATATTAGCAATTGCTAATCGATCTGATAAACTAAGTCCATGAATTCCTTCACCTGTAAACTCTATAGCACAATTTAAAACTTCATCGTTATTAAACATTCCACACAAAGTAATTATAATATCTTTTCCCGTTACTCCATCAGGCAATTTGCCTTTAAGCTCTACTTTTACAACAGGAGGAATTTGCCACCAGGTCCTTCCAGTTGCCCATAATGCTGCGGCATCTGTCCGAACTATCGGTGTTCCCAAACATCCAATTCCGCCATACATATTAGAGTGTGAATCGGATGCTACAGTTAAAGTGTATGGGAAGGCGTAACCTTCTTCAATGAGAATTTGATGTCCAATTCCCCTTCCTGCAGGATAAAAATCTACATTATGAAGATTTGCAAATCTTTCAATTGAATTATATTTTTCTAAATTCTTAAATGAAATAAATAAATTAATTTTGATTTAATAAAAGGGAATAACCGTTAATCATGTCCTCTTACTTTCTGGGATTTATTTTGTACATCATGATCCAAAGTAAATACTGCTTGTCTAGGAAATTTAAATTTTTGCGCACCTATACTTTTAAACCTAATTGATTAAAAGGAATAATCTTATAAATAAAGCTTTACATTAGATATATAAAATCATTTCATTAAACAAAATACTTTCTTTTCAATGAACCTACTTTGTCATTACAGCTGCAGTGTTGTCATGAGTCATTACATGCTCTGGTTGAATAGTTACAAAATCCCCACTTTTAACTTTTGAACCTGGTGATAAATTTAACGCGTACTTTTGTACAATTTTTTCTATAAGATTTTGATTACTAGTTTCCGCTGCAAAAAATCGATATTGGTGAAAACCTTTATATTTTGTGGAATTCGTTAAAAAATTTCGTATTGGTTTAAACAGAATTGAACGTGTTATTAAGGAAGTCATAATGCAAATATTTTTTTTTTTTTTACTGCTGATAACTGATAATACGCGTATGATTATCAAAATTCCCGTGTTTAACTCATAAATTTTTTACCTCATGTGACTTTCTAATCTTGGCCCAATTTACCGTTGCAAATTTTTGCTTAGTAATACCTTATCTAATACATAAATCCATTGTCTAAAAAGTTACTAATAGATCCATGAAGACCTAAAACTTAAAAGAAACTAAAAATCTTATAATTTACTGTAAATCTAAAAAAAACTTACATCAAATAATAATAAAGTAGAATTAGTATATATTATTTTTTCTATTACAAATTAACATATAATATTGTAAATTTTTTATTATACCAAATCACAGTATAAATCTACATTTAACACGTTTTTCCCTAAATTTAAATATGATCAATCTTCATTTTCTTTGTAATAATTGTCTTCACTTTCATTTATCTTCCGATTCACTTTCATTATCACTTTCATTTTCTGATTCACTTTCACTATTAATTTCATTTCTTTAATACCTTTTCCTCTGTTATTTATCTCTTCCACTTTATTTTAAAATCGGTCGTGTAGCATAAATAAGTGTTACAAAATACCCCCTGCGGTATAAAACCCCCCACTTGTATCCTACCATCTATAGTACTCGGTATCTAATGAAGTACCCCTGGGTATTACTCAATTTTTAAACCAGGTTTTTGTATAAGATCCAGGGTATTGTAGACGGTAAATGTATTGAGAGTAGTTAATAATGATTGGCAAAATTTTATTTTAAATTATTAAAGCTATTTTCATTTTTTCAAAATTATTATTAAATTGATCATATGATTTAAATTATGATTTCGCAAAATCACGTGATCGGATAATTCTAGCTTTTGCTATGTAGGTTCTCATTTGATAATATTATTAATATTATTTTCTTTAGCAAATTTTCAAAATCTTTTATTCTTTATTAATAATACTTAATAATATAGAGATATAATGATTGTTGCTAATCATATATTTTATTTAAATAAATAAAATAAAATTAAAATATCACTAAAATCTGTTACTTTTTGCATTAAATGAAATCTTAGGCTGAGTTTCATTATTACTCTTAAATTTATTTATTTTAAATTATTTTTTCTTTTAATTTCTGACTATTTTTAATTTTTATATTTTTAATAGGATTTTGTAATTTATCACCATAGTGATGCATTACCAGTTATGTGATTTATAATTCTGGTCAGAATTAAATAATCATTAATAAAATTGCTTTTTTGAAAATACTGTATAACTTAAACCCAATTTTTGAGACAAATAAAATTGCCTTTTTGGATTATATAATGTTACTTAAGATTCAAATAAGGAAATTTTAGCTAGTGTTATAAAATTTGGACAAAATTAAATATGTAATAAATAACATGTAAATAGTATTTATTATACCAAAAAAATTCTGTTCCTAGAATAAATAGTAAAAATGGAAAACTACAGTGTAATGCAGGGATGGCAAATTATTATATAGTACTAGGTAATAGAAACTATTGTAAGTTCGAAGCTTTGAGGAAAAAACTATTTGTGCGATATTATTTATTATTATCAGTATATCTTATCTAACGTAACATCAAAACAATCAAAATAACAATTTTTATTTGTCAATTTACACGTGTGAACAACCAGAAATCATCACATGATTTTAATAATTTATTACCTTATGTAAACATATATAGTCCTTCACTTTGCTCCGAACAATAAGTCATGTGATATAATAAATCACGTGATAGGTTGCGATGCATCATCATAGCGATAAATTACTTTTTATCTTTTATATTTTTTTTTTGAATTTTTATTTATAATTTTGTATTAGAATCTTTATTATTTAAATTTTTCATTATCAAAACATCTGAAAAAAAAATTAACAATAATTTGATAATCTAATAATCTTTAATCATTATATCATATAATATTTTTATTAAAAAGTAATAATTTTATTTGAAATATAACAATTTTTTCTATGATACTTATTTGATAATAAGTATTTTTTTTATTTTTTTTTGTTTTATTTTATTATATATTTACTTTAATTCTATTTCTTTTTGTAGATTCTCTTAAATAGTTCATTTTTTTGACCTTAGAATAGTAATATCAATCAGCAGACTTCTACAGTATTCAGTATAGTTTTTATTTATATTAATTTATTTTTACTTATTTTTATCTTTTATCTTTTTTTTTATAGGTTTTCTGAAACTTAAATCAGTTTATTCTTTATTTTTAAAATAGCAATATAGGTCAGCGAGAAACTTTTATAGAATTCAGTATATTAGTTTGAATTTTTTTTTCATTTTTATTTATTTTAATTTATTCTTACTTATTCTTACTTTTTTTTTTGTAGATTTTCTTAACAGTTTGTCCTTCAAACTTTGAAATGGCAATATCAGTATGTTAATAATATTAGTTTTTCTTTAGATTTTCAAAGTTGATAAATAATATTGAAGTGGTAGTTTGTTTTTTTACAAAAAAAAAACTAAATTTTATTTTTTTTTGTAAGTTACCTTGAATCTTTTAGTTTTACTTCATTTCTTCTAATTTTAAAATGAAAATTTTGGTAGATTTCTTTAGAATTCAGTATATTAAAAAATTTTGGGATTTGTTTTTCTTTTTTATTCTATTTTTAATTTTTTTTTTTCTTTTTGTAGGTTTGGATTTTTGGATTAAAAGGTTATAGAATTTTGTTTAAATAAGTGATATAAAGTAATAAAATAAGTATTTTTTCATTATAATTAACTAATTTTTTTTTTTCTTTTCCTTTTGGTTTTATATTTATATATAAAGGTCAAGTTAAACTTGTGAGTCAATAAGTCAAATTAAATTTGACTTGTTGTAATTCAACTTGTTATCATGAGTCAAAAATTTCACTGACTCAACTGATATTTTTATTTTGTTTTTTTAACTCTGGTTAAAATTATAGTTTTTGGCCAGAATTAAGTATTTACAAAAAAAATCTTTATTTGAAATTGCTGTACCACATAATCTATTACTTATAGCTGAGTAATACATATCTAAAATGTGTCAGATTTGTGATGCAATACTTTTTCAAAAAAATACATACTTTTTTTCTTTGACATAAAACTTATAGTAAATGTAATTTTAGCTACTTTGCAAGTTTACTTATGCTTTGGATGAAGGTTTAAAATGCTGTTTTTGACTTTACATATAAATGATTGATTTTATCATCTTTGCTAATAATTTCCAAAAATGGATTTGACAAAAATAAAATTTTTGTTAAAACTGCTTTTAACACTCCAAGTAAACTTGCAGAAGCAGATGAAATTAGATATATTTTAATAACTTTTAAAAGCTATATATTACTATAAAAACTATTATTTTTGTTGCACCACATCGGCTGCTGCACCACAAACCTGGCACATTTCTGGGCAATAAGTGATTTTTTTATAACACATGTTCTTTAACCAATCAAATGTTTTAAGTATTTTGTTGCGCCGCAATAGGTTAGCTGCGTTATTTAAAATTGTTGCGCCACTTACAATTTTAAACAAGCGACATGGCACAGCACATTTTCGCCGCCACGGAGTTGTGATTGTTTAAATAGAAAAAAAAATCTCTTGGACTATAATAATTTGTTTTAACTGAGCGAGCAATATGGCTAAGAGTATGCGCAGTAAGATTAAAAGACGATTCCGCGCAATTAAACGACAAACCGTTTTCGCACCAGTTGAGACTGCTCGCATACAAAGACTTGCAGCAAAACAAACACAAACTGATCAACAAACGAATTCCTCTTTAATAAAATCAGAAGAAATACAACAATTGCTACCGCAACGCAAAGCAGAAAGTACTATATTTAGTCCAACAACAGATTTAACCTCAGGTTCGTTATATTATACAATATTAGGGTTGATAGATCCAGAAATAATCGATCCAACGAATATTGAAGGGTTGATGAGTGTAATGTCTGGGGTGTTAGGTGATAGGTTTTAAAAGGAAAACCAATTAATTTAAATGTTAATATATTGAATTCTTTTGTAATCTTTTTTTTAAAAATTTTTTTCTTGTGGCTGATTCAAATATATATAAAGATATGATAATTGATATTGATGCACCAAAGATCTCTACAAGTGGGCCAAGGAATAGTAGACATCAACAATGGAAAAGGAAAAAGCTCGCAAGGAAAAAGAAACGGAATGGTTTAATACATTTTTAATAATATTTTATTTGATATTTTTTTTTCTTTTTGTTTGAATTTGGTAAAATAATTCATGATAAAGAACTTGCGTTTTTAGAAATGCAAAATTAGTATGTAGAAGTTGTTTTTTCTACAGGTATTTCTGGAACCTACTTTCGATAATGCTTGTAAGTCAATACTGTTATTTCACTTTTATTGTTTTAACATGCTTTTTATTTTGTAAATTAGTGGATCAAATAATATACTTTTGTCTTATTCGTTATTCTTTGAAACTAGTAATAACATTCGAAAAATAAATACAATTTGATTATAAATAATCAAAACATATAAATTAATTAGTTAGATTAATGAATTCTTTCTAATACTTTAATTAACACTTTATTATAATAATATATTTAAAATAAATTCATTCAATAGCGACATTATCAGTACTAATGCTAAAGAAATTCATTTTAACAATAATTATAATTTGATGAATTTCTATGGTGCACGATAATGTTGTTAACTATCGTAATGGAAGTGGTCGCATCTTTGAAGTTAAAAATTCTATATTTTCAACAAATGTCCGTGTTTTCCAAAATAATACATAAATATCCACTAATCAACAAATTTCACTATATTAAACCAATGATGATAATATTATTTACCATTATTTCAAATATTTTTAAAAGACATCAACACCTTCCATATTAATTCTTAATCTACCGACACGTTCCTCGATAGATGCTATATCTATTCCATCATCGTCATCATTGCCTAGTTCATTACCATGTAAGTATCCATAGAACCATCTTTCCAATAAACTTCTTATTTTTTCTTTTATTGTTTCTGATAATCCTTGGTGATTGTGGGCGATAAGCAATGCTTTAACTAATCCTGATGCTGCTAATTGATCAGCATATGCATTTTGTGACGGCGGTGGAGGTGAAGAACTAGACATATCTCCAACTGAAAGAATATTAATTAACGTATCAATAAGCTTGTTCATTATTTCTTGAGGTGTTGATGGGTTTCGTAAATGATGAAGAAGAGGAGTAAGAATATCATATTGTAAGATTAAGCTATAAAGATTAAATATGATGAAATTTAAATTTAATATATTTTGATTCATTTTAACTGGCATTTCAAAAAAAAATTTTGGTTATACTAACTTGATGTGACCAGAATCATGCAAACTCGTGGAGTTACTTAAAACCCAACATGCTTCTTTCACAACCTTCACATCATTGTCCCAAAGCAAAGCGACAACATTTTCCATTAAATTTGGTTCATTTAATACGGCATTAACCTAAAAAAAAAAAACTCCCAATTAATTCAATAACTTCATAGCAATCCGTTAGTGGAAAATTTTTATTCTGAAAATAGTAAATTAAATTTATTCGTCAATTGAAGAAATACCTGACAATATGTGCCAGCGGCCACATTTGATACAGCTAGACACGCATCTCTCCTTAATGTTAAATTTTTAGTTGATAAATATGACGTTGTTAAAACAGTCAATGCTCCAGCATCTATTACTGCCTGTGTTTGTTTCTCTAATAAGATAATAGAAAGTTTAAAAACGATGTAATTTTTATAAAGAATCTTTGATATAAATAACTACCTGCCCCTGATGCGATGTTCACTAATGTTCGTAGTACGGGTAAGTGTACAGTTGATGTAAGACTATCCTCTCTATTAAATATTATTAAAATTATTATTTGAAAAAAAAAAAAAATTGTAACATCGAAAAAATTAGGTAATAGATCGTTACCTAAGAAGATCCACTAAGCGACGACATAATGAACTATCGCTTACTAAAGCATGTTCTCTATGTTTGTGAGTACCATTCAATATTCTAGACATTCCCCAACTTTTTTAAATTATTAGTTCATATAAGGGTAAATGCGCATCATGATAATAAAAATCAACCGAAAAATAGAATATTTGATTCATGACTTACCAAGCATCAGAAATAATTTCTGCGTCATTAAGCTGTACCATATTAGCCAAAATCGGGAAAGCTGGTGTAATCTATTAGTATAGTATCAATAAATAACATATCCCGTTATTTGTTGAGTTTACCTTATAATTATATAAAACAAATAATATTATTGTAAAAATTTACCAATCCCCATGATGGATCTGAACAGCGACAACCACGACACATATTTGCGGTAGCCCAAACTGTAATTCTTACGGCCATGTAATCATATATTTCATAATTCGATAAAATATAAAGTAAAGGATCCAGCACACCGGCAGATAATATAATATGTCTAAATACAACACCATCTCCAGCAATATTGCCTAATGCCCATATGATCTTTAAATAAGAATTACTAATTAATATTAATTAATAGATAATTTTAAAAAATTATATATAGAAAAAAAAAATCATTACCTGAGTTTGAACTTCAATATTGTTGGAAGTTGATAACACTTTAATAAGGTGTTGTGTTACACCACCAGCAACGAGAGCTTCAGTATGTTGTGTAGAGCCAGCCTACAATAAGGATCTTACGAATTAATTATTAAATTATAACATATAATATTGAAAGGACATAACTTCAATAAATAAATCAATCCTTACAGCTATATTTGTAATTATCCAGGCTGTTTCATACTGAATAAAAAAAGTATGTTAAAAGAGAAAACATAAGCCTCTGAATATTCATGCATAAAAGTTACCTGTAATAAATGATCATCAAAGTTTTCAAGTAATTCTATCAACAATGGTATTATGTTCAATGAGAGAACGTTATCAACTCTTTCATCAACATTCTCTATAATAAAACATAAATCAAAAAATACGAATTAATAATCACAAATTAATAATAATTGATAAAAAAAAGGAATAACTTTATACTCACGCAAAGATAAATATTTACGAAGTCTAACAACTGCAGCGAGTCGTAATGCAGTATTATTAGAATGAAGAGCAGATAAAATTTCCTGCGAGTATTGTGGTAACTAACAAGTAAAAAAGTTAAATAAAAAAAAAAGAAATCGAAATTATAATAATGTGAAAAGATAGGTTGTCATTAGAACACGTACTAGTGTTGAAACTTCACAAACTGGCAAACCGTCGTTGCTTCCAAGAACTTCTGTAGCATCAGAATGTACTGTAAGATTCGCCAATTTACGGTTTAAGAATTCGATTATGTCCGAGTCTTCTTCAGCTGTACTTTTTTCTGTTTGAGAGGTCATTATTTTTGGTTTGTAAACGCGTTCAAAAAGTGGAAGGTTTAAATTTTTGAAATTTTGTTGTTTTATATTTAAACTGAAAAAAAATTCTTCGTCGCCTTCTATTTGTCACGCCAATGCATATTCTTATTTAATCAGGGTGTGATAATTTAAGTGAGTGTTGATCAAAACGATATCTCGATATCTCGCACGGTGACGGCGCTTTAGCAAATCGGTATCTTTGTATCACTAATGTAACATTGTTTTGGTGAGGACCCATGAAAATGCTTTAAACTGATCAGCTGGCTTTTAATTGCATGATGATGAAAAGGATAATACGACCGTGAAAATCAGCAATGCAAGGTAGTCAATAAGACATTGTATTTAAAAAAATCTTTTTAATTTCAAAACGACTGCAATTACTAATCGAAAACAAAAAAGATAACGAGTGAATGGTCGCAATTATCAGCCACATTATTTTTTAGAATTTGCCTACTTCTAATAGAATGATTGTTCATATAATAAAAAATATAGAAATTTTTAAAGTAGCTTTCCCAAACATAGGAACCCAAGAGAGTGGAGTATGAATAAGCGATTCCAAAAATAGTCTTTTGTCCCACTATACTAAAACTCTGGAATCATTTTCAATTCAAAGGTTTAAAGCACCTTCGTATCTGGTTTTTAAATTGTTAAACGTCGAATGTCTTTTTGGACCTTTAAAATAGGAAAAAACGAACTTTAAAGCCCATTTATTTAGTATTAAGGTTCGAATCACTAGTTTAAAGTATCGTTGCTTTGTTCCCTTTCTGCTAAATAAGCCAAATGAACATACCTCCAAAAATACAACCGCCTATTAACTTACCCAATACTACCTCAGCGACTCATAAACGTTTTAAGCCTATAGAGACATGTGACAACTGTAAACAACGTAAAGTAAAATGCGATAAAGAAAGACCTGTGTGTGGTACTTGCCGTAAGTCAAAACGAGAATGCACTTATGATTTTTCAGCGTCCTCCAAACGTGGTCGACCAAAGACTGAGGTTGAAATATTGGCAGAACAAATTGAAGACATTCAATCTGTACAGTTCCAACAGCTGGATCATATGGAATCACTCTTGGAAATGGCTGTTATGAGAAACGGTGGTGCTGCCGTTACGTCTTCAAATTCAAATAACATAGGTGGTATGAATTTACCAGTTGATGGAAATTTTATGGCTGGCGGAGTTTATGTAAGATTTCCTTTGATTTTATTTATCATTTTAATGAATAATTTTAAAATTTTATTTACATAATTCTTTCAATTCAGAATTGGGATAATTTTTACGAATCAAGTCCTCCGCCTAGTCTTAATCAAAATTTGTCCGAGGAAACACTACAATTCTCCACTCAGTTGGCTGCCTCACTCCCTAGACTTAAACAGCCAGAGGTTTATATTTTAAATCTAATTTGTTTTTATATTTATTACCTTTGACATTACCATTAATTGTATCGTCAAAATTGTGACTTATTAGACAGTTCCAGTTACAGATTCAATATCGTATACTGCGAATTTTGGTCTGCCCGTTCAAGATCCAGTTGATCAACTTGCAGATAAATTAGATAATAGCTTGAAAATTTTTGAATCTACCCGATATGTTGGTACAGGTTCTTTATTAATGTTGAGTGATGGCGGTGAAGAACAAATTATTCCTCAATTACAAGATGATTTGTCTTCCGTTGAATCATATTTGAAAGTATTACCAAATCCTGAAAATGTAGAGAGTTTGATTGATATATATTATAAGGTGGGGATTATTTAACTGTTATACTAAAAAATTCATGTGTTATTTATCAAATTATTGTTTTTTTAGAGAGTATATCGCCATTTTCCTCATCTGAAGAAAAAAGTGGTTCTCGATTGTATAAAAGATTTATCGAGACCGCAACATTTTCTTCTGTTAAATAGCATATTTTTTGCAGCTTCACCTTTTCACCCAGATGTCAATATGCGGGATGGACGTATATATCATCAGGCATGTAATTTACGAGCTTGAAAAAATTTTTTTGGTAAATAATTTAAAAATTAATAAGCTAACAATTCGCATGAATTTATATTTCTTTGATTTTTTATTTTCTTTTAATTTAGAGGGCATTAGGTAAAATTCTGATAATACTTCTTCGTTTAGAAAAAAATTCTTTTCTCATTTTAATAAAAGTATCCTGTAATCTTTGAACAGCACTGTTGCAAAATCATTGCCTTCAAACTCCTCATGTATTAACTGTTATTAGCTTATTTATAATTGGTCTTCATACAAGAAAGGTATTTAGGTCATAATTTACATTTACATTTAGATTGAAAATTTACTTATGATATATTCGACTTTTTTTCAAAGATGGGATCTGCATGGATCTTTCATGGGATGGCTTCCAAGATGACATTTGAATTAGGATTACATCGTAAAATCAAAAATCAACAAATTAAAATGAACGAAGAAGTTAAGGAAATGAGAGATATGGCTTTCTGGGGATGTTTTATTGCCGAAACGTAATTATTCATTGTTTAGTATTTTCATTTATAGTAATTATAATAAGTATTTAATAAATTTTTTGTATTTTAGTTGGGTATCAGCATGTTATGGTCGTCCCAGCGCCATTGACGAAGCAACTTGCGATGTTGATCTTCTTCCAATACCATCAGATCCTGAACCAGATGACGAAACACGGTTACATATTGCATGGGTTCTTCATATTAATTTACTACGTATTTTTGCTCAAGTAAGAAAATAATCCCCTCTTTAATTATATCCCGTTTTTACAAAAAATTGAAATTTAAATTTATTTAGGTACGCAAGTATTTATACGGACGTGCAAAAATAGCCGGTAGTCGACGTGAAGAAAATCAATTTAGATTTTTGGATGCTGCATTGGGTAGATGGTTTTATACGCTGCCTCACTGGTTAAAATTTGAAGAGATGGCTCAAGATGTACAAGGAAGCTTATTAGGTGCAATCGGAGGTAAATAAGCAATATTTAGTTTATTGTAATCATTTTACTATTACTAAACCTTATTATCCCGTTATTAAAATAGGAGAAATGCATACTTTATTCTGGACAGTACTTATTCTTCTTCATAGTAGAAATTTAACTATGTTCACAACAAACCCAATGACATCAGATGATGCGTCTCGTATATCATCTCAAACTATTTGTATTCATGCAGCTACCATACTACTTCATTGGCTTGATGTATTAATGAATTCTGTGCCTGACTTTTATGAGCAATCTTGTACAGCATTATTTTCAATTGCGCCTGCTATACGTGTTTTAGCTTGGACAGCTCAAAGAGGAGATACTAAAGCTGAAAGTATGGTAGAAAGACTAAAAGAAATTAAAAAGAATGTAAAAGATATTGCAAGGAGAAGATTTGTGGAACAAGAAGGAAGGGAAGGTAGATTGGATGGAGAAGAAAAATTGCAGGAATGGTTAGATAAAGCCAAAGCGGAGGAAGCAAAAAATACACAAGCACGAGCAGGAGAATACATGATGCTTAATCCCGATCAATATAGGAAGGAATTTTCATATATTGCAAACAAAGGAAAGAGACCAGCTAATAATCGTCAACGCAATAAAAATGATAATAAATCAACATTGTGGACCGATAAGGACAATTATCCTTTTACATTTACTATGGACACTTTTAATAATAATGAATTCCGTGATAGATCACAAGCTTCGAATGATTCATCAATTATGAATCAACAATATCAACAACCTTCTAACGACCCTTCAATGTCAAATCTCTTATTTTCTACTCTTTCTCCATCAAATACCTCAGCTTCGACATCACCAAACCCTGCAGCGTCACCTAATCCTCCAATTTTTGGTGGTCATAATGTAATTATGAATAATAATATGTCACGGCGACAACAACAGTCCGATACTTCAAATATATGGACATCTCAAGATAATGGAATATTAAATGCATTTAACGGTGACATTGATGCAAAATTAGTTAACAACAATTATAATGATGGTAATAATATAATCAACAATGGAGAATCCGTCGCTTGGGGTTAAAAAGGGGTTAAAGAATTTTCGGTATATTTATGTCAAAATAATTTATTTAAAAATTTGGGAGGGTATAAAATTATTATTATTATTTATTTGAATATTTGTATGTAATTATTGATTAAAGTATTATTTAACTCGAATTCAATCAAATGCAAAATCATTATTGATATTATTAATGTTTTGAGATTAGAGAATTACTAATGATTTCTTTTAAGGATTGACTTGTCTATTTGTCTAATTAATCTAGTTTGTTGTTTGACTTAAAAAAAGAAACATTATAAATTTATGGTCATATCATTTTTCATTTTCGTAATCCAATACTGAATTTACAGTACTCCATTCTCTAACTTTTTCAAAAACCCAGAAATTCAAACTTCCTAACGGAACTATAATCCATAATCTTGCGGATAATCCTACAAATAAACCTTTTATACCTTCATTCTTCACAATATTTGTAGCAACATTCAACCATTTTAATTCGCCTTGCCCAGCTCTACGCGCAATTTGAATTTTTGTTTTTACTACATCGAAAGGAGCAGAAGTCAAAGTTGCGGTAGTTCCGGCTAAAACACCTGCTATAACAGAAAATAAAAAATGCGATGAAGGTAAAAATGAAAGATGATATTTATTTTGTCTTAATTGTTCTAATGTATAAGTATAAGTGAAAAAATATGCGGGAAAAAATGATATTGTATTAAGAAGACCTGCGGCCCAGCCGCGATAAAGAAACTTATAAAGAGGTACATCTTTTGGTTTAAGACGAGTTATAAAATTCTTTGATAAAAGAGATTTATTTACATTGAATTGTTTATTAATATTTGAAGGAATTTGAACAGTATCATGTGTAGTTGTAACAACAAAAGTAGGTTGTTTTGTTGTTGTAGTAGTGGAAATTTGTCTTTTAGGCAAAGCTGAAGAATTAGGAACATTATTTGTATTTGTATTTTTTGAAGAATTTGATTTTGAAACTTGAAGTTGTTGTGAAATAACATCAAAAGGTACCATAAAGCTAGAAGTTGTTATAGCACTCAAAGTTCCTAAAAATGCATTTATTGTAGTCTGATTACAATTTTCTAACCATCCAAGTCCAAGACTTCTCCCTCTTCCTTTATGAACCCTATCTCTTAATGCGTCATAAGTAGAAAAATGAACCAAACGTCCACCGATACTACCTAATGCATAAACACCCACACCTTTATATAAACCACGAGCTCCCTCCGATTTTACCCTTTCAGCAACAACTCTCGGGAATGAAGTCGAAGAACTTGTACCAATATTTGATTGTTGAATGGTTTTAGCTGTTCTTATAGGATAAAACACGTATATTGGCAATAGATTTATTAAGAACCCATAGAAATAGTACTTTTTGAAATCTATGGTTTGATCTGGACCCAGTTGTTGGTAATTCATGTTTAAAAATTAAAATAACCAATAGTCTTACTCTTTTTGAGCTTTGAGTAGATTAACGAGTATTATTTGTGTAACATTTTGTAAAATTCTCACGTTTTTTAATATAAATACGTTTATCGTTTAAGAACCTGTTTTACTATGCCAAGTGCAACAAATAAAAATGCCGAGTTTCTAAAAAAAAAAAGTTGCTTCTTGACGAGTTGTTAATTGTAAACAAACCTCGTATTCTATAGAACAGAAGATACATATGCAAAGGAATACGAGCAGCGGAAAAATGACATTAACCATAGTATGGTAGGACGTTGAGTACTGGCAAATTTGACCTAAAGTAAGGAGACTAATGGAAAAAGCAAACGAGTTGGTTCTAGCCAAAAGGCATTTTTTCCTGAAGCTGAAAAGAAGCAAGGTTTTGCTGTATCATATACAATTTTATGAAATAAAATGAGGGAAATTTTAAGAGAAGCGGATATATTAGAAATTTATGAGGTTTTGCTGGTTTTGGTAGAGAAATTTAAGACATCTTATCGTAGGATAATTGCATTTTTAAAAAGATATAGGTTGACGTTACGATGACGTACAAGAATATCCCAAAAGCTCCCAAGTAAAACTCAAGAATTATTAGAGAAATTCCACTAATTTATAATTAATCTTAGACTCGAAAAATCTTATGAATTGGAGAATATCTTTAATATAGATGAAACATTGATTTGGTTTAATATAACTGGTAACTTTACCATAAATCCAAAAGGTGAAAAAAATGGTCCATATTCGTGCAATGAAAAACGAAAAAAATCAGTTCACTATCATTTTGACATGTGCTATGAGTATTTCTTAATTTTTATTTTTTATTCTAATTTTTTTACATAATGCATCCATTTTAAATCAAATTTATTATTTATAGATGAAACTAAGCTACCTCCTATTTGTATCTTTAAAGGAAAACAAATGCCACCCGGAGAACAAATTCCTTCTAGTATTGTAGTTTGGTTCCATAAAAATGAGTGGATGGATTTGAATTTAATGCATAAGTACGTTGGCTTTTTCAATAATTAAGATCTGATTTTAATGAGAGTAGGTTTGATCTGGCAGTAATCCCAGACAGGCTAACCAGCATTTGCTAGCCTTTAGACACCTCAATAAATAAACCATTTAAAGATAATCTTTGCAAAGAATGGCATATCTGGAGCAAATAGTAATGCTAAAAAAATTGTTGCAAGAAATCTTTGTTATGCTAAACTAGTGATGTATACTTGTGGGTAAAGCATTCCTGGAAAGCAATTTATAATGAAACTATATAAAATCTTAATGAATTAGAAATTAGTGATGATGATGCATGATGATAATGTTAACAGTGATAGAAGCAATAAATAGCATTTATTATATTTAATTTGTATTAAAATTTTGCATTTAATATATTTAATATATATTACAATAGTAATGCAAGCAATTATTTGAAATAAAAGTATTATTTAGATATATTACCCTACTATAAATTAGTAATATTAGATATATAGTAAAATTAGTAAAATTGATATTTTTTAGGTTATATAAAAATTTATCAAATTTAATAAAATATAATAATTTTTTTTTATTTGAAAGTAAATCAATTATAGTTTTTAAAAATATAATCAAAAATAAAATATCTTTGAAATGTCAAAAGAAATCTATTAAAAAGTAACATACAAAATAATTTTATATATAAAAATGTAAAAAAAACATATAAAAAAAGTTTTACTTATAATTTACAATCAAACCATTTTTTAGAATTTAAAAATATCTATTTTTTAAAAAAATATTTAAAACTACAATTGATTAGCTTTTAAATAAAAAAAATTTAAATAAATTTTATTGGAAATTTATAAACTTTTGTGTAATATAAAAATCATCAATTTTTATATATATTACTAAGTATTTTTTATAAAATCTGGTAATTATGATAGGATAATATATTATTTAAGTATTTATTTATTATTTATTATTTAACTATTACATTACATTTTGTTTTAATGAAAAATTAGTTGAAGACTCATTTGACAGATATTAATTAATTTTTGAAAAAATATTTTTTTTTTATATATATTTTGGCTTTAAAATATCTTAAACTAAAATATAAGAATTGCATTTTTTTATTCAGAAATATTTACTAATACATATTTTTTTATTATTTTTTTTTTAAAAAAAAGTTTATTTAATATAAAGTTATTTATAATATTTATAATATTATTAATTTTACAATATAAGAAATAAAAATACATTTCCTATACTAAAATAGTAAGTATAATTTATTATATAATATAAATTTAAAATATAAAGATAACTCTAATAATTAGAATTTTTTATTACAATCAGCTCTTTAATTTTGCTTTATATAAATTCTAATTTTGAAATAATAAATAATATTTATTTTAAATTTTCTATTTTTACTTTAAAATCTAAATTAAATATTTTAAATTATATTAATAATTAGAAAATTGCTAAACATCACCTGGGTGATTGTCACCTGGATCTTTGATCACATAGCAGATTTAATATTTTTGATTGGCTACATGATCATGTCATGTTTATTTATATATCTTCAAATCTTGTTTTCAGTATAGATTCGTTTCCTCAGTTCTTCTTTTCTTTTATTTTTATTTCCAACTTATATTCTTACACTTTATTTCTTATTAACTCTATTTATTATTTTTAGATCCTTTAATCCTTCTAGTTCTGCAATTAATGTTTAGTTATTTTTCACTTTATGTTTCATTTCTTACTTTTTTTTTTATTTTTTATTTATTTGTTTATATTGTTTCTGTTTTATATTTTATATTTCATTTTTTCATAATTTTAGTTCATTTTTTTTTTAGATCTTTTAGTTCTTTCAATTCTATAATTAATAAAGGTATGTTTTTTATTTTTTATTTATTTTTTATTTATTGTTTCTATCTTATATTTTGTTTCATCAGGAAATTTTTTAGTACAAAGGGTTTCGTAAAACCTATAAATCGTAAAAATTACGTAAATTTATGGTGAAGTACTCCATAGTATTTACGAATCGTAACTTTTTTGAAGTATTATAGTCAAAGTATTTTGTAATATCTACAGATCGTAACATTTATGAAGTATTATAGATTAAAGTACTCTATAGTATTTACAAATTATAGCTTTTTTGAAGTATTATAGTCAGAGTACTCCGTAATATTTACAGATCATAATATTTATGAAGTATAATAGATTGAAGTACTTCGTAGTATTTACTAACTGTGATATTTTCAAAGCATTTCACTCTATAGTATCCTGTAATAATTATGATCATAACATTTATGAAGTATTGTGAATCAAAGTACTCCGTAGTATTTATAAATTGTAACATTTTTGAAGCATTTCACCATATAGTATCCCATAATAATTATGATCGTAATATTTACAAAATATTGTGGATCGAAGTACTTCATAGTATTTACTAACTGTGACATTTTTGAAGCATTTTGTTATATAGTATCCCGTAATAATTACAATTGTAATATTTACAAAGTATTGTAAATTGAAGTACTCTGTAGTATTTACAAATTGTAATATTTCAAAGCATTTTATCTCATAGTATTCCATAATAATTATGATCATAATATTTATGAAGTATTGTGGATTAAAGTACTCCGTAGTATTTACCAACTGTGACATTTTTGAAGCATTTCATCCCATAGTATTCCGTAATAATTACGATCATAATATTTATGAAGTATTGTAAATTAAAGTACTCCATAGTATTTACAAATTGTAATATTTTTGAAGTATTTTACCCATAGTATCTGTAAATAATTACAATCATAATATTTATGAAGTATTGTGAATCGAAGTACTCTGTAGTATTTACAAATTGTACCATTTTCAAAGCATTTCACCTATAGTATCCAGAAATAATTACAATCGTAACATTCTGAAGTACTTCTACCATGAGCATTAATATAAGTGCAAAAATTTGTGTAAGTTTTACAAAAAAAAATTAATTATTTAGCGTAATATTTCTTAATATTATGTAAATTTTTTGATAGGTAATAGTATTATATAATGTTACGTAAATTTATGAAAATTTTTGCATGAAAAAATTGTAAAGTTGTAATTTATTATTACAATATTTTAATTATTACAAAGAATTTTTTTAAATCTTTTCAGCCGTAAAGAAGATTTTCTGATTACTTTTATCTCCACTCTCATCTTTATCATCGTCATCATCATCATCATCATTTTTTTCTTCTACTTCATCATTACCTTTATCTTCACTTTTATCTTCATCTTTATCTTCCATTTGATGTGAATGACCTGCATTTTCACTTTCTTTTTCATTTTTATACTTGCCAAAGCTTGAGCCAGAACTGGAGCTGCTACCCTCCAGTTTTAAATTTGAATCTTCGTTACAAATACTTTCATTGTTTAATACTTTATCCTGAGAAAAAAAATTTTTTTTAATATCTAAATAAGTTAAATTTTGCAAAATTTCAAAATTTTACCACAATTTTCAAGCATTAAGATAATTTTACTTTCATAACAGATTCTGAAACTGTTATCCTTTTGTTTTTGGAATTTAGCAAGATCTCAGATATTCCAATCGTATATGTGATCCATATTGATGAGAACTTTTTTAACTTAACTTTTAGCCATATTCTTCTAAGTATGCATAGTATATATGTTTCTTCACCTTCTTTCATCAGTTTGAACAATTTTTTGTAGCATTTTTTGACAGGATGACTGTTCTTCCATTTGCTGATATCTGATGGTGATGCATTTGTATTTATAGTTAGAAGGTTTTTCACTCCAAAATCAGAGAATAACGCTTCCTTTATGCGCTTGGTTAATGTCTTCTTGAGACTTCTGATTTGCTTTAATAACTATAAAAGTTGTTAATTTAAATAACAAAAAGAAAGAATTTTTGAAACTTTGTGAAATTATACCAAACTTACAGATTTATAATAATTAGTCTCGTAAATAGTATTCCATTTATTATCACTTAATCAATCGATATAATTTAAATGGTTATTGATCATAAAGTCTTTCGTTACTTGATAGAATTCATCTTGCGAGAGGTATATAGATCATCAACTTAATAAAGATTTTGAGACTTTTTTGATAACATCCTAATTATAAAGAGATTAATATACATAATTAAATATAAAAAACTGATTTGTTTCTTACTTACGTCAATGAAGGCTTTATCAGTACATTTGTTTGTATCAAGTTTTACTACTTGATCCTCTAAAGTCTCCAAAATCAATGTAATTTGATTGAGTTTTTTATTAATGATTAAATTTTGTTTAAGTATTTTATTAAATGTCACTATATTTAAAAAATAAAATTTCATAAATAACTTTTCATCTTCTTCTGTATGTACATTTATTTTGACATAAATACCTTCATTAACAGAGGATGCTGTAGGAGATGCATGTACTATAATTGCAATTTTTTTTTGAATACTTTACCAATTTATCATAATGAAAAAAAACTCTCTATAATATTAATACCTTTGGCTATGGATGCAGCTTTCTTTTTTTTATGTTTATTTCCAGTAGTTGTTACAACAGGAGCTCGTGCTTTGGAAACTTTACTAAAAATAAAATAATTTATAAAGTGATATAAGCACAATTAATACAAATATAATATTATTTGTATCTGATAATGATGATTTTAATTACCTTTAGCGGTTGATATAGAGCTCGTTTCAATATTATCTGTTTTCTTTTTTTTATTCTTGTCTAGTTGTTGATCAGCATTAGTATGTTTCTTAAAGGTTTCTCCAAGCATATCTAATAAAGTTCAAAGAAATGATTTTGAGTTTTTTCTTAATATATATAGAAGGTTTTGATAAAGGAAATATCTGAAAATTTGTGTAATATCATTGGGAAAGTTTATTCTAGAAGGAGGAAGAAAACTTACATCACATTGTAAGTTTTGTGAAATATACGATATTACAAAAGAAACTCATAACCTTAATTTCTTTTCAGAAGAAAATAAAAGGATTGGTGTAATATCATTGAAAAGTTTATTCTAAAAGAAGGAAGAAAACTTGCATCACATTGTAAGTTTTGTGAAAGTATACAATGTTACGAAGAAAACTCGTAATCTTAACTCCTTTTTAAAGGAAATAAAAGGATTTGTGTAATATCATTGGAAAGTTTATTCTAAAAGGAAGAAGAAAACTTGCATCATATTGTAAGTTTTGCGAAAGTATATGATGTTATGAAGAAAACTCGTAATCTTAACTTTTTTTCAAAAGAAATAAAAAGATTTGTGTAATATCATTAGAAAGTCTATTCTAAAAGGAGAAGAAAACTTATATCATATTGTAAATTTTTGAAAGCCTACAATGTTACGAAGGAAACTCAGAAATAAAAAGATTTGTGTGAACTGAAATTTGTAAGTTTGCATTTAAAATAAACAAATTAATGAACAAACAAATAAAGATCTGCATTATCTGTAAATATATACTTGCGCATATTTGTGTATTATTCATGATACCGGTACTTAACCACTTTAGCCACTTTCGTGTATTAAACCATACATCGGTATATTGTTATGTAGTATTTTTATATTAACAAATTCTTTGGCATTTATTTTAAATAGTAGTCCATTATTAGTATCCATTAATCCATTCATCTGGCATTTCACTTTAGCCACTTTTGTGTATTAAACCACATATCGGTATATCGTATTAAAAAGTTACGTGATATTTTTATATTAACAAATTCTTTGGCATTTATTTTAAATAGTAATTCCATTACTAGATTCTAATCTGTTTAACCATTATCTAACTATTAACAGATTTCTATCAAAAAAAATCTGGATTTTTGAA
This sequence comes from Glomus cerebriforme, assembly GCA_003550305.1. Lineage (NCBI taxonomy): Eukaryota > Fungi > Glomeromycota > Glomeromycetes > Glomerales > Glomeraceae > Glomus > Glomus cerebriforme. The sequence continues at coordinate 100,871 of QKYT01000224.1, forward strand.
ATTATCCATCAATCCGTTCATCCGTTATCCTGATTTTTGATAGATATTACATTTCATAATTTTGGAAATGTTTTTTTTTAAAAACTGCTTAAAGAGAAGTCTATAAATATGAGTATAAGCCAAATGTATTTACAAAATTATAGTATCAAATAACTGTTTCTTTAAACATTAATAATATAATTCTTTAAAATGTCATATCAATGCCCATTTTGTCTAAGAATATTTAGCAGCAGATCTGCATATAGTCAGCATGTAAAATGTTATATATTATCTGCTAATCTAACTAATAGCGAAGAATCAGATCTTATAACTGATACTAATGATATGTCATTAGGAAGTAAAAATTTTTCTTCTGATGTAATGAATGAAGGTGATTCTGATAAAATAAATGAAAATGATCAGAGTTTTTTGAATTATGATGATCAAAGCATGTTATTTTCAGAAGGTAGTAATCGAAGCATGTCATTTGACAAAGGCATTTCAATTTCAGAAGGTGATAAAAGTAATTTAATATCAGAAACGAATTCTAATGAAGATGTTTTTAAAAATATCTTGAAAGACGTATCTGACCTGAAATGAATGCAAATTATCCAAATGAAGCATATGGTGATTTAATGATACTAGTTACAAAACATAAACTAAATAATACGATAAGAAACGCAATAATAAAATTTTTTAATAAACATGGAAATCTTGTTATATCTCCTCTTCCAAAATCTATTGAACAAGGGCATAAATATATGGATAATATGAAATTACCAAATATGACTTATTATAAAACTTGTATAATAAACTATAATAATGATAAATATTATCTTCATTATTGATCTTTAATAAATTGTATAAAAAGTATTTTATCTATTTCTGATATATCAGAAAACTTTGCATTATCTTTTGAAAAACTTGAGATAATTGTTTATTTATACAACCTAATATTTTATATTATGAACTTTATATATTTATTCATTTTTAAAGCATAATGGAGAAAGGGCTTATATTGAACAAAATACTGGGATATGGTAGGAAAATGCAGAGATATCCTTACCAATGAGTGCTAAGCTTTTATCTTTAATATTATATTCAGATGCTATAAATGTTAATGTAATAGGAAAGAAATAGATTCATCCTATTTTTGTGACAATAGATAATATTAAAAATTGGTATAATATGTACGACATCTTGTATAGCCTTTATATCAATAAAGTTATAAATATTTGTAAGTTCTAGTAAAGAACATCCATAAAGATATGGTTGACTTTGAGATTTAAAGTCATATTACTGAATTAATGTGAGATTTAGCGAAGTATTTTGTTCTTTAATGTCTATCTTCACTATTAATAAACCCTATGATAAAATATACCAAATCAGTAATATTATACAATTATTTGTTAAATAAATTAAAACAATTATCTGACTATAACAAATGCCTTGATCAGAAGTATATTCAAATAATTCTTCAGAATTCATACAAACAGATACATTGCTAAACTAAGGTTTATTATGATAACTGTTAGTAGCACACATTATGGCACCATTTTCTGATCCATATATTGATACATGATTTTCATCTGTAATAATTTTATGATCTTTCAATTAACTCAAATACAAATTTAGACAATCTGAAAAATTAGTAAATCCAGCTACTATTTTTGCATTTACATTAGATTCTTGTTCAAAAAAAAACTATGTATTTCTAAGTAGAAATTTAAAAAGTTCTGCTGAGAACTTAAATGTACGAAGAGTAGGATTGTAAAATTACACTAATTTTGAGAATTTTAATGTAACTTATATGTAATTTATACTAAATATTATAGCAATTATAATCATATAAATTGTAAAATATATTGTTTTAATAGTATACAATAATTTAAATCAGAACAATTTCAAAAATTCTTTGTATATTGAATATGTTACACAAAAATTCTTGTATCTTAAAATATAATTTTACAACCCTAATGAAGGGTAGTTGCCAAATTTGTTGATTGAGAAGTTACATTTGCAATTAATTGCCATCGAATAGTGGTTAGAACTGATATTTGACATTTGGATTTAAATCCGGTTTCCTTCGATTCAGATTTAAATCTGAATATCGAAGGAAACCAAATATAATAAATCTGGATGGAACGAAAGAAACCGGATTTATTATATCTGGATAACCGAAGGAAAACTGAATAAAACCGGATATAAATTTGAAGGATTTGAAGGAACTGAATATATTATAAGTTAAAATAAAACTGGATTTATTTTTTAAATCCAGTTCCAACCTCTACCATCAAATCTAATTATCATTTTGTATATTTATAAATTTAACATGATATTGCGAAATATTATATTCAATTAATTCTTACCATTTGCATTATCTGAGTTTTAACATTTTTTTTATTGCTTAACCAATAGGGAGATTTAACATAATCTTTGTGAGAATCAAATTGAATCAATTATATGATACACCTATGAGTGTAGTTTCAGTAGCTTTAATCCGGAAGGAGAAGTATTTTGAAAAGCTTTGATAAATCTCTATGACCAATTGTCTATTGATTTCTAAAAATTTTTAAGCATTAATAGATAGAGTTTGTTTTTGTATAATATAATTGTATATACTTTGAATTTATCCAAATCACTTTCTTTAAATATTTCATATCTACTGATTTCATACATTTCATTCCATGTTTCATAGAGCTGTACCAAATCTTTATTTTTAATAAAATTTTTAATATTTTTGGTATTTTCTTTATATAAATTATCTATTACAAAAACTATCACTTTCATTAAATTGTGATGTTCATTAGCTGTTAGTCTAGCAATTGATTGTAAACCATTTGTAAAAACTTTTAATCCAGTAAATCTTAGTATTGCAGCTAATCTACAATCTATTTCATCTACTAAAGAATTACCATGCTGGTTTCTTAAAATATTTCATGTGTACTCTATTAGATAATGAAATAGACCTAAATCAAGATAATACATTCTATTAGTTACTGTGGCTTTATAGTTATTTATATAACTTAAAATAGATAAATAATACAAATAAATATTAATTAATTTATATAAATAAATCATAAATATCATGCAAACTTATGGAAATTTCCAAAAAAATTATGCATATTTTCAATGTAAACAGATTTCGATGAATTTTGTTCAAAAAATTAGCACATATTATTATATGTTTGTGATTCTATTTTGTTTGCAGTTAAATTAATATCAGCAAGATCATTTCTTGTGACTAAACAAAAATAACAGGGAAAGTTTGACATGGTGACTTGTAAGTGAGACAATATGTTGCAGCTTCTGGCCAATCTGCAATTATAATTGAAATTTGAGAAAAAAACCAAATCTTCTCATTATTTAAATCCAAATCTATGCTATCATTTAATGATAAAACAGGATCAAGTAACACTTCTAAAGATTTATGAAAGGCTTCGCGAACAGCATTCTTAAAATTTTCAGACTGTTTTTTGGTATTATCCTTAGCTTTTAAAATCGGCAAGTATCCTAATAGCTGTTTAGCATCTTGTTTAGTTATATTTAGTTTTTAGTTAAAAAATTATATTTATATTGAATAAACTAAAAAAGATTTTATCAAAAATTTACCTTTAGGAATTATAAACAGAATGTATATATATAATAGATTATAAACTATTAGAAAGAGCCAAAAGCATTTAAAAAATGGAACTTATTGTTTCTTTTATTTTATTTGTCTTAAGTATAATACAGATAAAGTATATAACTAACAAAATTAATATTAATAACTTTTTCTGATAGATTAAATTGACACAGTAACCAAAAATTCAACTTATAATATTATAACATCAGCCAATTTTTTTTTTATTAAACTTTCAAAGATTTCAATAATATCATTTTGCTTTTTAATTTGATTAATTAATATGATCTGCAAAAACTAATACTTTACATTAATGAAATTAAAATAATTAATAATCCTATTTATTGATAGATTTTTTTTTTTCTTTTTTTTACTTCAAAATAACGTAATAATACCAAAATGATCTTTTCTACTATAAAACAAATGTAAATAATAATGATAGAAATAAAAAAAAATGAATTTTTTGTGTATTTTTGTGTATAATAATAATAATAAAAAATAAATTTGAAAATTTGCGAAAATGTTATTTATAATAAAGTAATACAGATATTAGGTTTAAAAGAAAATAAAAACGTACAACAAAATTTATGATGTATAATAGTAGGTAAGGAAAATTAGGAGTTAATTAAGATTTAAATACTAAAAAGTGGTCGACATTATGAAATTCTTTTGAAATTATTAACGAATAAGAAAGAAAAATCATCTATGAATTATTACGGTTATTAAATTTTTTATGCTCTTTATGTCGTAGTTGTTACTGTTATCGTCTCTGTCGTAATGGTGGTTCCCTCTGCTCCCTCCGTAGTTAATACCTTAGTAGATTTTGTTGTTGACTCTTGAGCTTCAGATACTTCAGCTTCAGCAGCATCAGCGGCTTGTTTAGCAGCATTGTCAACAGATTCTTGAATATTAGTTTCGTTTTCATCCTTAGCTACTTCAAGTTTTGTGGATTCTTCGGTTTTCTTACCATCTTTTTCAGAATGTACAGGTACAACGGTGACTTTGGGGGACTCATTAAGCGCATTGATCCATGATTCACGGTCGTCTGGCGAACTAGCCATTAATTTGTACGTTCTTGTCTTNGTTTCGATGTCAAATTTTGAACCTTCGCCAATTTTAATTTTGCAATCATTTGAAAGGTCAATTGCTTTATGATTTGTTGCATCTGATTCGGATTTGTAGAACAATAATTTGTTATCTTTAGTGAGAACAAAATAACGTGATTCAAAAGTTCTAAGATAGAATGATTGTTTTTGAAGATTTCCTGTCTTGTTGGACTCAGGAAATATTGATTTTTGACCGGCATTTTCGGTTTCTTTCTCAACTTTAGTTGTATTCTCAATATCAGTTGCTTCGGAGGCTGACGCAACAGCTGCCGTTTCTGATTCTCCTTTTTCTTGTGATTCTGAACTTTCTTTTTTAATGCCGCTACCACTTTTTCTATTAATAACAAATTTAACATCATGCATATAATTAATATATAGTATAATAAACAAAATGATTTCGAAATCAATTGCATTATTAAGCAAATGAAGAAACCCACCTCCTGGTGAAACTAAATAATCCTCCCCCTTTCTCTTTCTTTTTATTATCTGTAGTTTCAGTCGAACTTTCTGGTACTGTTGGTTCAGCAGTTTGTTCAGAAGTTTGTGCAGGGGTTGTTTCAGAAGTTTCTCCACCTTCTTTATTCTCTTCAACTTTTTTTTCTTCGGTCTCTTCCAGTTTATCTCGAGTAATTGATTCATGTTTGCCATCAGCTTTTGGTGATTTAGCTCTTCGTCCACCAAAAATCTTAGTGGTAACTCTGCGAACAAGGGAGGGTTCAGGTTTATCTCCTGCATCAGAAGAGGAATCGGAATCAGATGAGGTTGCACCTTCTCCTTCTTTTTTCTTCTTTTCCTTCTTTTCCTTCTTTTCTGCAGGTTTTTCCTCAGCATCTGTTTTCTCTTCACTTTTAACTTCAGGGGTGGCAGTAGCAGCTTCGGCAGTTTCGGCAGAAGGTTCAGTGGATTCTATTTTGTCTATTAAAAGAGATTATGTACAATACGCATGTAAGTAAACATTTAAATAATTGAAAATAACTCTAAAAAAACGATACTTACCTTCACTATGTTCTCCCTCTTTATGAGTTTCATCTTTCGATTTTTCTTTTTCTGGTTTTTTACTACTAAAGAAGTAATTGAAGTTGAATTTACTAGATTTTTGAGGAGATTTAGGTTCCTCGCCCTTGGCTTCTTCGGTTTCTTCCGTAGTAGTAACTTTAGGTGACTCAGTAGTAGTAGTAACTTTGGAACCATCCTCCTGAGTACTTTCAGTTATGGTGGGAGTGTGAGAGGTTTCGGCTGTCGAAGTCTTTCTACCAAATTGAACGAAAGGGAGAAAAGATTTACGTTTGTCGGCAGATCTTGGTTTTTCCTGTTGTTCATCATCTCCAGATAGTACGTCATCAGACAATTCACCAGGCTTGGATTCACCAGTAAAAGCAGTTCCTTTAACTGTAAATAAATAAACAAATTAAAAATTTTAGTTGATACTAATTTTGTAAACATACGTATATAATTCGATTATATACGATATATAAAAATTATCACAAAAAGAGTTATAATAAAAAATATAAACTTACCAAGTTTATCATAAGTATCTTTAAATCCTTCAGAAGTTTCAACGGATGTTTCACGTGCCTCTTGAGCTTTAGCAGCCTTTTCTTTAATAGTTTTAATCCAACGGTCTCTTTCATCTGATTTCTCAGCAAAAAGTTCAAAAGTACGATAACTTGTTACAATTTTGAAAGAAAATTGTCTGGCTGAGGCATCATTAATTGGAGTAACATCGGTAACTTCTTTCAAGTTAATAATACCATGAGGTAAATTTTTATCACTTTCTGACTTAGAATAGAATAGAAGTCCTTCACCGGTTTGAGAAGCATGAGCAATGTTTGTATATATTTGATGTGATGCATTATGTTCATGTTCTTCCTCCTTAGTTTCTGGTTTTTTATCTTCGGTCTGTTTTTTATCTTCAGCAGGAGTCCCTTTATCTTCAGTGACTTCCTTAATTTCAGGTTCAGGTTCAGGTTCTTTAGTTTCAATTTTTTTATCTTCAGGTTCTTTAGTTTCTTCAACTTTAGATGAAGTAGCTACATTAGGTTCATCAACTTTGGAAGGTTCAGTACCAGTAGCTTCAGTAGTTTCAGGAGCAGTTTGAGATGTAGAAGTTGCATTTACAGCATTGGCAGTCTTTGTTGTAACAGGTGGCACTGGAGCTTTTTTTACATTTTTCTTGTAATAATTTCTAAGATTGGGTAAACTAATAGCTTCACTTCCAAAATAGAAATAACTTTTACTCCAATGTCTTACCATAAGTATTTTGGAAGATTTATGTAAATAACCAGTTTCAATAGGTTTAAGTTCTTCCTCAGGTTTAGTTTCAGTAGAAGCTTCACCTTCAGGTTGAGTAGGAGTCACTTCTGGTTTTGTGTCATTATTCGCATCATCAGACTTCTTTTCAAGTTCAACAGGAGTGGTGGTGATATTATCTTCTTTAGGTTGCGAGGTAGTTACTTCGGTCATTATTATTATTTAATGATTACGCGACAAAAAAAAAATATATAATTTTATTTTCCTCTTTAATAAAA
>QKYT01000224.1:108291-134156 GCA_003550305.1 Glomus cerebriforme
AATATTTAAATAAAAAAAAAAAAAAATTTATATTGATGGCTGAAAATCTTTTTAGTAAAACATGGGGGGTGTGATATTTGAGATAAAATAAATAAAAAGTCAACGAGGTTAATATCAGGAGATAACCAACTAAATAAGGAGAGGTCACACAAAATGTGACGGATTTTCGAATTTATTATTATTATTTTTTTTTTTTTTAAACAACGAAGGAAAAAGGTTCAAACCATGTCAATTTATTTTTTTTTTTTTATTATCATAATTGAGTTACATCAATTTAACTGGTAACAGTTAACAAAGCGAAAGAAGACCGACATTTTGAATACATTACGTGACCAAAGGGTTGAAAAAAAAAGGAATATAATAAAATTTTTTTGAATTGTTTTAATTTTTACGTATTATTATTATCAAATATCGTACGACACGTACAACACTAATAATTGATAATTGATAAACTTGACACATGATAAGAATATATTTGTGGAGGATGAAGCAACAACGGAATTGGTGTGTATGGGAATATTATCGGGACAAGCAAAATTGTGTGTTTGTGATGTGTGAGATGTGTTCACTCTTTATTCGAACCAAACGGGCAGACTTCCGCAGGGTGTAACATTTTAGGAATTGCAGAAGATTTTTTACTCGAAAACTAGAAAGTTGTAGAAAAAAAAAAAAAAAAAAGCAAAACCATCCGATAAACACACTGAAATAGAATCAGTGTTTAATAATAATCCATGCACCAAATTATTCATATACACAACATGGGGGGTCTTTAATTGGCACAACATTAAAAAAAAGAAAAAGAAAAAGAAAAACTAAACTGCGGTTTATTTGATAATTCAAATGTTAATTAAAACATTGTAGGAGATCATTTGAACGTTGCATACATAGCATACATAATTTGTAATTTAAGTTAAAATATTACAGAATTCCAAAGATGGAATTGTTATTTCTTTTTTTGGACTTAGTGAAGAAACATTTATCCAATCGTAACGCTTCCCTCCATTCCATATTTATGAGTTAGGCATTCGCTTATCACTATTTTGTCATATTAATTTTGGAAAATAAATCATAGTATCGTACAGCTTTGTTTATCTATTATAGCCTTTTCTGTATTCGATTACACACATATTTTCCACACTCTCACGCATTTTATGTCGAACCTACATGTAAAAAAAAAAAAAAAATGAATGGTTCTCTTTTTAATTTAATTAAAATAAGAAAATCCTTTTTCAAAAAAAAAAAAATTGTTTTACGTCTAAATTTGGAAAATAAAAATAAAATCATTAACAATTTTTTTTCATTTTTAACCAAATTGGTAAGATAATAGAAAAGATTGTAAAAAAATTTTATTTTCTTTCTAAAAATATTATGTTTTATTATGTGTTAATTAGTAACACTAAAATTTTTTTTTATTAACCACATGGTACGTAAAATGAAAGGTAAATGATGAAATCGATTTTAAATCACCTCATTGATTATTACATCTTATAAGATGTTTCAATGTATCATATGCTGTGTATTGTGTTCAGTTTAGTACGCCTTCTTTACTTCTTTATTCGTTTGCACGGAATGACAATCTATATAACTATAATCGGATAAGAATTACAATATAGTGATTAAGCCATCCAATTGATCTTAATATTCATATGTATAATATGTATAATATTTTCCCCACATTATTTTTTTTTATATATATTTTAAACATCAGCCAACGATTGTTACATAATGTAAATATATTGTATAAAGTATAAAATTTATCCAATTTAAGGTTCATTTGTTTCGTTTATCTTACCAATCTATTGAAGGGTGTGATGATTTTACCATTATTTAAATATTATATGATATCACTTATTGATTTTTCCCACGTACAGTTATCTTAATAAAAACCTGTTGGCGGTTTAAGGCGTTAAGATCATTTTTTACTTTGTAATGTTTACCAAAAATCATTATAAACACAATGAACTTCCATTTTAAACACAATCGGACTAGAACCTTTTATTAAAATCATATCAGAATTTAATATATCTAAATAAATACTTTTATTGTTTGAATCAATCAAATTTAAAGTATGTATACTGTATGTATCATCTGACGTTTCAATAATCTCATTACCAATACCCAATACATTCTTTAAAAAAATAAATCTTTTTCGCTCACTTAATAACTAATGCTGTAATAACTTAAAATAGAAAATTGGCTTACCTTCTTTTTCCTGTACCACCGCTTGTCACCAATACTTTTATCATAGAGAACTTTCGATCCCAATTCTTCAATTGGTGTTAATACCCATCGCAGTAAAAATATTAAATTCAGATTGGCTTTAGTTCGTCACATTGTCATATGCAACAATTTTATTTAACCTACTTTCTTTGGGACTTATTACATACAGTACATATATATCAACATTTGTCGAATAAAGAAAAAAACGCGCATTTCAGTATGGTTTTCGTCAAGAAATTTTTAACGTGTCGTGATGGTCATTATATATCAATATGTTATGCTATAATTTAGACTGAAACTAGTACTGATTAAACATTTTTAACTTTTAAAGACGTGTAATAAACAAACTTTTTTTATCCTTTTTCCTGTAATTAATATAAATAATATTTAATATTATTTTAGTAAATTTATTATTTATTACTTCATTCCCTTTGATCCTTTTATTTATTTTATATCGAAAAAGATTTACTAGCATAAAAAAATATTCTCAAGAGAATATGGAGTTAACTGAAAACGAATTACTCGATCAAGAACTAAACTTTGATTGGAATAATTCAAATAATAGTTACAGTTACAATATATTTCCTTATAATTCGCAAGAAACACATGAAGATCAACAACAATCAAATAAAATATTAGATGCCGTACCAAATGTAAAGTATATATATATATATATATATGATTTTTTTTAAACAAATTTTGATATCAAATTTTTTATAATTTTTTTTTTATAAAGTCATTACAACGTCCCAGAGTAATGACCGATCTTTTGGCACAATCCAATCTATTATCAACTTACTTGTCACAATCGAATATTGCAGAATGTATTAATTTACAAAATAAAAAGCGAGATGAAGAACATCTTTGTTCTAATCATACTAAACCTACGAATAAATACGATTTATCCACATTATTCGATTGTGTTTTAACACCTCGTACTGTTGATTATAATAAGTTATTGACAAGAATCGATAATATTGTTCAACATCTCTCAAACTTATATAATCACCAAAATGATATCATGAACGTAAAAGAAGAATTAAATGCTTTAAGAGAAACCATATCTAATCAAATCAACATGCATGAGGAGGCATCGGAAAAACGTATCGAAGAAATATTTACGCGTTTATGTAAATAAAATATTCGCAATTTTGATTTTATTTCTTTTACCAATAATTTTTTCATTAATTAAATTTTTTAGTGGAGGTCAATAGAGAAAAATATCATAATTTCATCAAAGAGGAAATCTCTAAACAATCTACATTCATTTTATCTCAAATAAATGAATCTTTAAGAACTCTTGTTGACCAAATTCCACAAGATAATTATATACAAATTAATTCTTTGAATCAATCATTTTCTAATAAACCTACAAAGGAAACTTCTGAACATTGTTGTTTATTTGAACAAGTATTTGAGCAACCTCAAGTAAGGTGTTTCAAAATATTGGTAATAAGATTGTGTTGTTTTTATCAGTCATTAATATTTATGAGAATGTATAGAATCTAATGAATGTGGATTCTATCATAACCTCACATTCGGCTCATTCACAAGCTATGAATGATTACCATTTAACATCAATTAATATACGAGAGAGAGAAATGGATTATTCTGTGGCTACAAATTCAGTGACTGATGTCATCGAATCAGAATGTACGTATTTTAAAAAACTTTATTACCATTAAAGCATAATTTTAATTAAACAATTTATAGTTGTAGAAAATTCGGCACTTCATGTCGCACAATTAAATAAGATGTCTCTAAAGAATATTATTCTTCAATAATGATGCAAATATAAATAAACAAATGTAAATAATTCTAGTTTGTTATTAAACTTATATATTTAATGCTTCAAACAACGTGTTGTCAATCCACCGATTCATCAACAATTTCCTTATGTAGAAATATTGATAATTAAAGTGTGGAGTATACATAGTTTCATTTAATACTAGCGCTACTTTGCAATTCATTTTTTTTTTTAAAAAAAAAAAATAATTTAATTTGTGTATGTATGTATACCTTGTAATTAATTACCAAATTAATAATCATACAACGTGGACCCATCGGTGGAGCCTTATTCTAACTATAAATAAAGTCTCCGCATAAATAAATGTACATACATCATACATGTACCAAAAAATTTTTTTGTCAAAAACGCAAACCAAATAAAAAAGATAAATAGTTTCAGTAATTATAGTTCAGTATACATATTCATAAAAAAAATAAAATTACTTACTATATGAACAAAAAATTTTAAAATTATTGTATTATTTTTTATCTTAAATAAATGAGATTTATAAGTCACTTCGGATAGTATTTTGACTTTAAACTCGATATGTAATGTCTTATCCTAGTAATTAATAAGTTATATTTATTATCATTATGGAATAAGAATATTTAATAAAAATTATCTCTTTATAGCATATGATCAAGAAAAACGTGTATATTTTGGTTCATAATAGAATTTAAACCCCTAAAGCGCACCAGTATTACCAGCATTAGAGTAGAATTTTGGGTAGAGTTTCGTTACATTTTTAATTCTGCCCAAAATTCAATCCTAATGCTGGTAAATATAAATTATGTGAATTTTCTTTTTTAAAAAGTTTACATTGATATTCATGTGATATAATTTTTGAATTTTATAAAAGAACAAACCAATTTTTTAAAATTTTGTAATTTTTAATTAGTATTATAAAAATTAAAATTAATTATAAAAAATATAAGTTTAAATAGATTATAAAAGAATTTAAGTTTTTTACTTTTTGTAATATAATCTTGAAATTAATATATTTTTTTATAATAAATTTGCAGGTACCTTTGATACTGAGGATATAGCACTTTTAGATACCTACCATTTTGAAGAGATTGTTTTTAAATACATTATTCAGGTAATAGAAAAGAGCTTTACAATAGTTAATTACCTACTAATTACCCTTCTGAAGTTTATGAATTGCCTAATATTCATGAATACATTGATGGGAATTTGCCTCTTTGCCTAATACTTGATATCAATATAAAGTAGAGTTCTGATCTTTTGAATCCTAAATTCTCCTTTTTAGATAACAAAAAAATTACTCAAAAAGATTTATTATTTAGAATCCTAATTGTTTATACTGATATCTTATGGTCTACATTAGGACAGATAGTATTATTAGATATTTTTAATTTGGCCAGTTCAACTAATGCTAATAAATATAGCTGGTATATCATATATCCTAATGGTAATTTTATTAATTATAGAGATTTTAAAGATTTTATAAAAAAGTTGCTAATAGAATTGAAAAATCATACTTGAAATTTATTAATATTGGGCTTTATAAATCACATTAGCTTCTTGAATTGGTAAAAGATGATAAAATTAAAAGACCTGCAATTTTTTTATTAGTTAAGAGAAAATTGTATAGACTAAAGGATTATTTAGTTTAGTTTAAACTAAATTATTTAGAAATTTGTTTATTAAACCTTTTCTTTTAAAAAAGTAGAAATGAAATTTTAATTTATCAAAAATAAAATGGTTTTAAGTAAGGGGATCAATCAAGTAATTGTAAAATATGAAATATAAAATATAAAAAAAACTAGTTATATAGCTTTCTTCAAAATGATAGATACTTTATACTTAAATACTATCAATAAAATCAGTATAAATCAAATCATAAGAAATTAGCATTTGAGAAAGTAACCAAAATTTCTGGTGAAGAATACATCAGAAATTTTTTAATACAAAAATTTATAAAAATTTACAATTTTATAAGTTTACAAAATTTTATAATATAATATTTTGAAAACTTTTATAAGTTTACAATTTCATAAAATTACATAATATTACATCAAAATCTTTTGTAAGTTTATAAATTTGTAAAATTTACATAATATTATAATTGAATACTGTATTTTATAAGTTTATAGATTCATAAGATTTATGTAATATTATAGTCAAAATTCTTTATAAGTTTACAGCTCATAAGATTTATGTAATATTACAATCAAAATTTTTTATAAGTTTATAATCTGAAATTTTTACAAAATATTATAGTCAAAATTCTTCATAAATTTAGTTTCACAAATGAAATATTACAATCAATACATTATTAAAATATCATGTATTTTTTTAATAATTAATAATTTAATATCTGTTTATCATTTTTATGTAATTTAAGTTCTATATATTTGGTTAAAATCATATTTTGTATATTTTATTTTATTAAATTTTGTAATGAGTAAGTATATTTTCAAAAATTTGCTAGTAAAACTCTTGTATTATATTTTAAATTACAATAATATTATTTTAAAAAAAAAAATCACTTAAATTTTTATGTAATAAGTAAATATATTTAGTATACTTCTGAAATTATGTGAATTTTTTATACAAATAAAAGAAATAAAAAAAATTTTATGTTTATATGAAATTCTATTTAATGACATTTTACTGGTATATTCTTTTAAATCAAGAGTCAAAAAATATGTCTGATAAAAATTGATAACTTATTATCTTTACAAATTCTAAATTAACTAATTTAAAAAATTATTTGAATAGTTGTAATGCTTGTATAAGTATATTTTAACTTTAAAATTATGTAAATTCCAAATAAAAAGCTTTGTTTATATTTACATATATATACTTAAATTTTTAATTTCAATACTTGCATAAATATATTTATAACTATATCAAATTTTTATAATATTTTAATTCAGATAAAAGGATTTTCTTATATTCATATGTATATCTAAAAATAAATAGAGTTTGCATGATGATTTTATATTTTTATAACTAGTAAGTTATATTTTTAAAATTCAATAAATATAAACTTTTTTTGTACTTGTTAAAAAAAAACTTTAATAAATACAAATTTAAGTAATCTTTTAAAATAATAGTAAGAAAATATTGAAAATCAAAAGTATTATCTTTATTTTTAAGTATTTCTTTGAAAAGAATTACTAAAAAACATTTTATTTAATATTAATTAAGTATTCAATTTAAATTTTTAATAATATCTGAATGCAAGAAAATATAAGAAATTAAGAATATCATAAAAGAATTCAAAAGTTAATTTCTAATGAAGATAATTAGAAAATATCTTAAAATTGCAAATAAAAAGATATATTAATACCAATACTATTACTAATAAAAATATTAATAATTGTAATACTGATGAGAGGTAATTATTTTTTAGTCTATCTTTAAGGATTTCTATTCATTTTTTATAATTTTCATATTTATTTTCTTTTAATATTAGACTAATAATAATAAAAATGTTACTAATAATCACAATACCAGTGACGATTCTAAAAAGATAATTATTTTTAGTTTATCTTTAAGAATTTATTTTTTTCTTTTTATAATTTTTGCATTTATTTCTTTTTAATGTTAGATTAATGATGACAAATATAATAATAGTAATAACAATAATAGTAGCGATAGTGATGATAATATTAATAATAGAATTAAAAATATTTGCAATTCAATAATAATTTATACCTATCTTTATTAAAAATAACATAATTAAAATTTTTATTTATAACCTATAATATAATAGAGCAATTTTTGGAACAACTCTTCCTGCTGATCCTTATGTCCATTTCTTTCAAGAAGTTTAGAAAAGAAAAGTTGCACTTTTTGCTATTTTGTATTAAGAAAGTGATTTTTTAGTCTTAAGAAAAGTTGTTTTATGCTGCTAAAATTAACTAAAAAAGTTTAGGAAGTATAGATAATAGTCTTTAGTTTACCAAGTTTCTTTGCAAGTCAGGTTTATAATAATTTTCAGTCATCTACGTCTTATTCCAAGTTGATATTTGAAGGGTTATTTGGTATTCTAAAGTCCCTTCTACAAATATAAGACAGAAAAGTAGAACTTGTAGCTGCTTTTAGTGGATTTAAAAGTGGGCCTAGCATAAAGTTTTTTTGAAAGTAAAGTAATTTTTTACAAAGTTGATGCATAGGCTTGACATAGTAGGGAGAGTTTTTTTTGATGTATAAGTTTGATGAAAATCCCTTTTTTTTAAAAAAAATTATTTTTATTGGTGAAAGATGATAAAACATCAGTTTTTTCATACTCATAAAGATAAATGCCAAACTGGCTAAAGATTATATTGTATACCAGCACCTGCAGATTTTTTGGATTCCTTAGTTTGAAATTTTGAATATTGTGAAATAGTACTTTAGGTGAGAAATAAAAGAGTATTAGAAAAATTAATTGATAGTTAATTACTTATTAATGATTAGTTCTCTAGTTGTTATATTTTCTTAGTTTTTATTTCATAGATAGTGATTCCTATTTTAGTTCTTTGAGATGACATAATATGTTATTATTAAAAAAAATAAAAAAAGTTAATAAGGTTCATAAAGATATAGATACATAAGGTCAAAATGTATTAACATAAGAATAAGGTTTGGATGGCTGTTATCAAGATCATTTTTCTTTTGTAATAGGTATATTAAGAATAAAGATTCTTAGAAAGAGTTAAAAAACTAAACCTGAAAAATTTGCATAAGTAATCAACTCAATTTTATAGATTATTGCCACTTTAGACTGTTAGAAATTAGCTTATTTTGAGAAGAATTCTGCTAAGGTGAATATACTGTATAAGTAGTTTTAATAAGATGGATAAGGTATCTGGTGATGGCCTTTAGATGAGACAGTATAAGCAGTTAATTCAATTCATTTGAAGTATCTGTTAAGGCTATCAGAAACTGATCTTAATAGAGTAGAGAAATAGAGGTATTTTTATAGTTATTTTTCTTCTTTATATATTTTAGTAATAGTTCTTTTAGATAGTCTTTTCATTTCTGAAGGTTAGTACTAGTCTATAAATCTTCTTAAAATATTTTGTACTAGTTTAAAAATCCTAGTATTTGTCTATGATATTTTTTGAAAAATTCATTATAATTCTATAATAAAATTAAGGTTTAAATCCTAAGATTCATTATATCAAGAATAAAGTTACCTGCCAAAATTAAAAAATTTTGATATATCAAAACATCAAAATTATTTTAACATTTTGACATTACCTTTCTGATTAGTTAAAATGCTGAAATAATTTTGATGTCAAAACTATCAAAATTAAAAAAATTACATTTTGTCTAATTGTGAGCCAATCCAATGATCATAAAAGGATAAAAATTTTCTATTGATTCATATATATTTATTGCATTATTTAATATTTTGTCAAATTTTTTAGCATTTAATAATCATAAAAAGATGAATTTACTATTATTTAATACTTTTTGATGAGATGATTCTAATAAGCTATGTTTTATCCTTCTATAATTATTGGATGCTAAGAAATTTGATAAATATTAAATAGCACAATAATATTGTTAGAAAATAAAAATCACATGATTTGTAAATCATATGATATTACATGTTTAATTATGAAAATTATAATAGTTATAATATTTAATTAGTTATGATTATTAGATTTGTTAGATTAATTATATTTATTTTATTAGTTATATTAATTATATTAAATATATTTATTATATTTATTATATTTGTTATATTTGTTATGTTTGTTATATTTATTCTGTATAATAGTGAAGTATTTTTTATATACTGTAAAAAAGGAATTTTGGATATAAGTTAGAACTTTAGTTTATTACCATAAATAAGGATAATAATTCAAATTATTTAGAGTTATTTTTGCAAATAAAGGATTAATTCTAAAATCTAATTAATATACCTACAAATTTTTTTTAATAAAAACTATATTTTATTATTATAAAACTATCTTGAAAGTATTCTTATTTTGGTTTTCATAATTATAAAAGTTAAAGTTTTAATTCTTGTATTTGTCAAGATAACAATATATATAAATTAATAAAAAAATTCTGAATTGTTAGTATTTTATTAATTTGTGGGCCATCTAATAATTGTAGAAAAATAAATTTACTATCATTTGACTCATCTTAATAAGACAATTCTAATGAGTTATATTTTATTCTTTTATAATTGTTGAATAGTTTACCATTTAACAAAACATAAATAAAAAATGCTAAATTATTAATATTTCATTAAGTTGCAAACCATCCAGTAATCATAAAAAGACAAATTTATCACCATTTAACTTATCATAATAAAATGATACTAATGAGCTATATTATATCCTTTTACAATTATTAAATGGCTCATAATTTGATAAAATGGCAATTTCAATATGGTAAAACTAATTTTAATATTTTAGCAATTTTGATATGTCAAACCTATTTTACTATTTTACTATTTTAACAGGTTTTAATTTTGACATTTTGACATTTGCCTGAAGAATTTTAGCAGGCAACTTTAATCAAGAATTGACTGTATAATTTTAGTTTTTAAAAAAAATTTTTAGTAAATATAAATGTGAAAGGTAAAAATTAAAATGTGAAATAATTCAAAACAAAAATGATTAATTTCATTATGTAATATAAACAAATCATGTAAGAAGTAAAAAAATTTCTGGTGATACTGAGAAAGTGTTATTAATAAGGAGAATCTTAACCTGTCTCCCATATAATAATAATATGACATTATACTTCAAAGATAAATTACTTTTTTTTCTTCTTTTTTTCTTTAAGTTTTTTAAAGTTTTTATTTGCAATATATAGAAATATTTTTTATTTAAACATTTTTTTTAATAAACATATTTTTTTATTTTTTAGAAACTTTCAAAAAATTTTCAATACTTTAAAAACACTTTTACTAAACTAAAGTAAAATTGTTTGAAAGATATGATTAAGTAAATGTATTTTTAAAGATTAAGTAAAGTTATTTAACAGGTATAAAAGTAATAAACCTATTTATATATTAATTTTTATTAAGCTAGTTACTAGCTTAAATATTCATAAAGCTATACTCATTTTTATTATATTTTTATGCAGGCACTTTGTAGTATAATTTAAACACTTTGGTCAAACAAAACTAGCTTTATTGAATAAGTAAAGTTGTTTAATGAATATGAAAATATTTTTAAAATATTAATTTTCATCATACTTGAGTAAGTTTTCATAGAGTTAATTATCATTTTTTGTAATGAAATATAATTTCTAACTTTTATTAAATAAGTGAAATTGTTCAATAGATATAAAAATACTCAAATAAATTAAGTAACATGAATATTAATATTTTATGTAAATGAATAAAAATATTTTTATTTTTAAAAGTTTTCTTTTTTGTATTTGTTTATTAAAATTTAATAAAATACATATAAATAATTTTTGTTCCAATTTTTCCAATTTGAAATGTAAATGAAAATTTGAAATTAAGATAAAGTTACACAAAATTTGTGGCTGCTATGCCATATAACTGCGATTTTTTAGCCAATCATATTTAAGAAAAGGGGAAACAGGATAATATCCTATACCCGGGGTACAGGTTAAGGGTAGTTCTTCACATCACGGGGTCCAAATTTAGGTACAAATGACAATCCGCAGTTTAGACTGATGTTTTTGCTGCTAAACTTCAATTTCTTTATTAATTAGACTATCTATAATTTATTTATCAGTTCAGCAACCTGGCAGGAGTCTTAAAAGTCTTAAAAGTTGTTAATTAATAGATTCAATAAATAATTTACAAGTAGTTTAAAAAAATTGATTTTTTTAAAGGGGTTCGCTCTATTTTTTTTAATTTGATAATGAACAAAAAAATGAAACTCAGTAAAAACAAGAAAAAGTCGACAGTTGATGCCCACAAGATTGACAAGAGTATTGAATCAACTGGGCACTCTGAGGAGGTTTATTCATTAATTGATGACTATGATGTAACGTCAAGAATGGACAAAACACCCCTACGGGTTGTTGTAGCAGACATGTTAATAGATCTTCCACCCAGCGCATTGGAAAATATTGGGTTAGGCGTAAAAAATTTTCTTAACGGCGTGTGTATGCATGAAATAGAACAATTTGAAGGGCTTGTCTTATCCTATGGCAAAATCGAATTTTGTGATAACGCAGGTATCATATTTGAAGATTCGCCATATGCTCACGTTTTCATCCGTACCGAATTTCTGATATATAATGCATCAGCCGGATATAAATTATGTAAGCACTTGTGATATCGTGTAAAGTTTTTTATTATTATATTAGTTTTTTACTTTTCATTTATTTATTTCAGTTGGAAGAGTTACAAATCAATCACTTTCACATATACATCTTCACCTTCATGATCAATTCTACGTCAAGATCCCTCGCCACTTTATCCCTCTTGATGTATTTTTGTGGAAAGATAATGATGAGTTTTATGATGCAATGTTTCTCAACAAACAACTCAACCTAGATAGAATGTACGCTGAGGGTCAATGGGTCTTCTCCGACACGGGGGCAATCATCGAAGAAGATTCTTGGCTTGAATTTGAAGTGATGGGGTATGACTCATTTTAATCTTATTAATGCATTAACGATTATTATATATACTTTCATTGACATGTGAAAAATTCTAGAGCTGACACGAATAATGGTCAATTATACATTATTGGCTCACTTCTCCACTATAGCAAGAGTAATTACGACCAAGAGAAGGCCTTTGAAAATTAAAGGAAAAGAAAAAGTGGCCAATGTAGAGAATGATCAAAATACATAAATCGTTATATTTTCATGTTTACATATTTTATCAATACATTTTGACTAAGACAAATTTAATATTATTATTATTGAATTTCGCGTTAATTCTTTTTTTGGTTGCGACATAATTGAATTATTTAGCACGTACGTGATGAATATGCCAGAAGGAATCGGTGTAATGATATCATAACCTGTTAACCTTTGTAATAAAGAACTAAATTCAATTCCCGAACAAAAAAAAAAAATTTTACACGGGCGCATAAGTGCAGTTTTAGTGAATCGTAAAAATATAAAAAAAAAAAACTTCTTTTTATTACCACAAAAAGGATTCTTTGTTAGGGCCCGTGAAGACAATTTTTGTATTACCTGTAAACCTCTATTTTTTCCTTCTTTTAACTATATTTAGGTATTATACAATATTACTTAAGTTTGGATTGCTTTGGACTGGTACGATCAGATATCATATACTGACGTTCATTAAAAACTGATATCCAAAAGTATGGGAAACTCGATAGGCAAAGATAAAGGGGAAGAAACTGTAGACGGAGGTCAACTAATGCCACATGGAGTATATAAAGGACCACAGGATTGGGACTATAGGAGTGTCCGAAAGCTCATCATAGAAAGAAAATTAGCACCTTTTTATAAAGGTTTATCAGACTATGACGAAAGTTGGAATGAAGTCACATCAACAGCCCATAATCCTCCAAAAAATGGTGAGGTCAAAAATACCACTTCTTTTAATGACGAACATAATTCACAAGGAAGTAGAGAAGCTAAATGTTCGGCTTTAAATACCATAGGCACTACAAAAGGCAAAGAGGTACCTCCAACAAAATCGGTAGAAGCTCAACTATATAAAGGTGCTATCGAATGTCCTATTTGCTTTTTAGTAAGTTTATATTTTAGAATTTAACATTGTTTTTAGATATTTTTCAAAGTGCATGAAATTTTCAAGATCAATTCTTTTACAATTGTTTATTCATTAATTACAAACGTATAGTGAAGAATTTATATGAGAAGTAATGACAATTCTTATTTGATAAGATAAAAAATTAAAATTATGAGATTCAGGAATCTTTAGAAACGATTTTATTCTTATTATATCAAAAGAGTAGCAATACTAAAATTTTTATTATATATTAATATAATTTTATTCTAAAAAATTATGTACAGTATTATCCGCGAAATATTAATCATTCTCGATGTTGTGATCAACCTATCTGTACTGAATGTTTTGTTCAAATAAAACGACCGGAGAATGGTACATTAGGTGCTAACAATTCTCCAGCCGTATGTCCTTTTTGTGTAGAACCTAATTTTGGTGTATGCTACAAACCTCCTTCTTTCAGCGCTGGTATTGGTAGTGAAAGCTCGGTTTGTTATTAATGGGATTTATTTTAATTTTTACATATTTTCTTTTGATTTCATTTCTTTTAATGATCATGCTTTTATTTATACTTTTTGAATAGTCTTCTACGACATCACCAAATACAAATAATTTAATTTCATCATCATCTTCAACTACTTTGCTGAGCCCACAAGATGGGAAGCCTCGAAGAAAAAGTGTTAGTCATAAGAATCCAGATGTCGTTACTACCGGTAAGGTCATTCTTATAAATAATGGAAATGCTCTTTTTAATTTAAACTAAGAGCTCTATTTACAAGAAAATTGTTAATACATGGATTCATAGTAATATTGTAATATTAATTAAATCTTTTATATTTGTTGGATTCATAACTTAAATTTTGATGCCTTTTTTGTTTATTAAGATCAAATTCGACCAGATTGGGCAACGCGAGTACTGCAACAACCTCCTCGGCAACTCCCAAATCCAAGACGATCTAATACTGCATCTTCAGGGAATAGACGTATTATGGTTCGTCCTGGAGGAGGTGGAAACACCTACGTAACTTCATCTACAACTAATTCTTCTCGACGTAATAATCAACCTACCGGAGGCGAATATGGAGGATATTTAGCTGCCATGAGAATGGGTACAGACTTGGAAGAACTTATGGTCATGGAGGCAATCCGATTAAGTCTATTAGAACAGGAAGAAAGAGACAGAAGAGAACGAGAGGAAAGGGATCAGGCTGAAAGAACACAGGATGATAATTCTAATAATGCTTCATCGTCTGATGGTTCTACAACAGAAACCATATTATCACCTAATCTATCTAATAACAATGAAAATAGTGAAGGAGGATTATTTAATAGAATTGATAATAATTATGCGAATATAGATGATGAGTTACTTACTTCAAGACGAGATCTACTGGAAAATGACGATGATGACGATGAAAGTTCATCTATTTCTCATTCACATGATCAGACACCAACTACTGTATCAACGCCAATAACAGCAAGTACAGAAGATGGTACTATAACAACATCAGCTCCATCATCAAGAGGATCAGGACCATCAACCCCAAGCTCAACAACGAATTCTACTAATGAACCTATAACTACTCCGTCCCCTCCGTCATCTCCACTTACACACAATCGTAATATTACATCATCAACAGAAACAGCCTCGGCAAGGGGTTCAAATGATGAAACACTTCCTCTTAATGAAACTGATGATCATGGTCAAACATCTGAACAAGTAAATGATGTTAAAAAACCAACGGCGAGTATTTTATCAAATAATACATTAGGTGTTGACGAGTCACTTGTGAGAAACGAAAGTGATGGGGATACTCGAGATCCAAGAGGAGGTTCTTGGGGACCTGCATGATTATTATTGCATTAGAAAGTCAAACAAACAATATTATATTGATAATCTTTTAACATTTGATTTAATTTATCATTATTTTACAACAAATTGATTTGTTTGATCTATCTTTTTCAATCTATTTATATATACGGGATCATTTGTTGCTTTTTATAATATTATAAAAGAATTTAAAATTAGAATGAATCAAGTGAATTCAATTTTAAGGAGAATTCTGTACGAAATTGGTTTAGAAAAGTGTTAAATATGATATATATGTATATGTTTTGTGTATTTAGTTAGTACTATTATTATTTAGTTTTGGAACTTTTATTTTTTAGTTTTTTTTTTGTTTTTGTATTATTTTTAAATCTGTTTATATTCAATAATACAATTATTTGCAAAAAAATTTATTGTTTGGTATGGTCATAAATTGTGTAACCACATCTGTCTTATTACTCTTATATGAGTGACAATTTTTTTCTACCTGTGTAAATTATTCCCAGAATTTGATTCACTACTACCAGTGTAACGTCGAATTAGTGGAATATTTTGGCATGACCTGCACCTTTGGACGCGTCTTTTTTTACTCTTTTCACAATTTAAGGAATTCAGTTTTAAATTTAGAGCTTTCTATTTTTTTAAAAAAATGGCAACCTCAACTCGAACCAAAAAAAAAGATAATTCTTTTATAGATCAATTGGCTCTTTTGGAGAACGCTGATAGTAAGCGAAAAAACGCGTTATGATAATAGTTCAACCGTAAATCTTTTTAATAATTGTCGACCTTTTTGTTATAGCTGAAAGAAATCACCAAATTTGGGCACGACCGAGCGTACCAAATATTGATCCTAATCAAGATCCTATTAGTAAGTAAGTTATTATAATTTCTTATTCGATATCAAGCGTTATTTATGTTATTTATTCAATGTTTTTTAGTATTTCAACAATTTGAAATCGACGATTGTGTCGATCCTGCGTCAAAAGAACCAATAATCCGAATGTTCGGCATCACAGAGGTATATAGGGTTTAAACTATTTTTGCCACATTTTTTCTCTCTGTTAATAACGATTTTTCTTAGACTGGAAATAGCGTTCTTTGTTATGTCACGGGATTTCGTCCATATTTTTATATTCCAGCACCAATTGGTTTCAAAGAAAATAATATAGCTAGTCTACAAAAACAAATCGAGGTATATGTGTTTGGATCCTTCTATTCTTTTATTTTATTTCTAACTTTGAATAACAATTAATATACGTTTAGCGTGCCATACATTCGGATAATGGTTTAAATAAATCAATCGAAAGAATTGAACTGACTTTAAAAGAAAGCATATGGGGTTATCATGGAAATAAAAAAGTTCATTTCCTTAAAATTATTTTTAGTGAAGCAAAAGCTTTGAATGCTGCTAGACATATCCTTTAAATTTTAAGCGCTGCTGTTTTCGTCTTGACTCTAAATAATATAATACATAATCCTTGACACCTTGTACGCCTCATTGATGATGGAGCTATTAAATATAATGATCGACAACTTCGAGAAATGACATTTGAAAGCAATATCCATTATGTTTTACGATTTATGATTGATTGCAAGGTTTTCATCTGTATATTATCTTTTTCGAATTTATTAATTATTGATTAATTTCTTATAGAGATTATTTCTGATTAGGTTACTGGAGCAAATTGGATAGAACTCCCACCGAAAAGTTATAGTTTGCGTACTAAGAAGACATCTACTTGTCAATTGGAAATAGATATAAAGTAATTCAGTACAGATTTTATCAAATATTTTTAAATACGCAAATAATTTATATTTGTATCCTGCTTAGATACGACCGATTTATTAGTCATCCTCCTGAAGGCGAATGGTCAAAAATAGCTCCATTACGTATTCTAAGTTTTGACATTGAATGCGCAGGTCGCAAAGGCATTTTTCCTGAACCTACAATTGATCCAATTATTCAAATTGCCAATACGGTTACAATACAAGGTCGATACATATAAATTGATTTAATTATAAATAATTACTCACTATTTAATTACGCCTTATAGGTGAAAAAAGTCCGTTTATCAGAAATGTTTTCACATTAAATTCCTGTGCTCCAATTGTAGCAACTGATGTCATTGAATGTTATGATCAAGGGAAGATGTTACAAGCATGGAGAGATTTTGTAAATGAGGCATGTATATTGATAAATTGATTGTTAATATCATGTAATTTGATATTAATATTTAATTGATTGTTAATAGGTAGACCCTGATGTTATCATAGGATACAATATATCAAACTTTGATTTTCCATATTTACTTGAACGTGCCCATTATTTGAAAGTAACCAAATTCCCATATCTTGGCCGTATAAGAAGTAAATTTATAGCGTTGTTTTTTTTATAATTTAAATATTTGAAACACCTTATAATAATTTTCCAAAAATTTTAATGTTAGATATAAGAACAGAAGCTAAAGATACTAAATTTTCTTCAAAAGCATATGGAACACGCGAAAACAAATTTATCAATATCCTTTTATTACATTAACTTATAACCTATTTAAAGTAAATCACTTGTAATTCTTAACTAAAATTTACATCTTGAAGGAAGACTTCAACTTGATATGTTACAAGTTATGCAGCGTGATTACAAGTTAAGATCGTATACGCTTAATTCTGTTTGTGCACATTTCTTAGGTGAGAAATATACAATCGTAACCTATATATGGGGGGTGTAATTATTCCTAACAATTAGGCATCAAGGTGATGTAATGGAGAAATAGAATTTGATTCAAATTTTTATATTAAAATAGCATTAGACTGGTATTACACCAGTGTAATGTGGAATGGGTGTAATATTCCTGAATCTAATTCACCCCCCATGTACAATCGTAATCTTTTTCATTTTTAAAAGAAAATTTTTTTTCTTTAATTAATTTGCATTCGGTACTTGAAATTATAAAGGGGAACAAAAAGAGGAAGTGCATCATTCCATTATTACTGATTTACAAAATGGAAATGATGAAACACGACGAAGATTAGCGATTTATTGTTTGAAGGTCTGTAACTCATCATTTAATAAAAATATATATAGATAAATGGATAATTTAAAGTAATTTGATTTAATCAATTTGCTAGGATGCAATCCTGCCGCAAAGATTAATGGATAAACTTATGTGCCTTATCAATTATATTGAAATGGCTCGTGTTACAGGAGTTCCTTTCAATTATCTTCTTGCTCGTGGACAACAAATTAAAGTAATATCACAATTATACAGAAAAGCATTTGAGCAAGATTATGTTATACCGGCTTTAAAATCAGAGGGTATTAAATATTTTTTATTTGTCCTAATATTATAGCTATTCAATTTAGATATATATATTAATGATATTATTATTACAATTTTTAGGGACTGATGATCAATTCGAAGGAGCAACCGTTATTGAACCAGAAAGAGGATATTATAATGTTCCGATCGCTACACTTGATTTTAGCTCTTTATATCCTTCTATCATGATCGCTCACAATCTTTGCTATACAACGTTATTGGATAACAAAGATCTTGAAAAATTAGATAATGTTGATTATATTACAACACCATATAACAATGGTAGGCATTAATGAAATACGTTATTGGTTTTCGTTCGGCATTTATCAAAACTCATAATTATTCTTAGCAAAATTTGTGAAAGTTCATCATCGAAAAGGACTTTTGCCTACAATTTTGGAAGATTTGCTCTCTGCACGCAAGAAAGCCAAAGCAGAATTAAAAATGGAAACAGATCCTTTTAAAAAAGCTGTTCTTGATGGACGTCAATTAGCTCTTAAGGTTTATAATTTCATATATTTAATATTTAATAAACTTTTTCTTTAATTAAAAAGTACGGGACTAAACATTTGCTCATATAGATTAGTGCGAATTCTGTATATGGATTTACTGGTGCTACAGCTGGAAAATTACCTTGTATCGAAATTTCAGCAAGTGTCACGGCTTATGGACGTCAAATGATCGAAAAGACGAAACAGGTTATGATTATTGATACTGTAGAGCTCTGACATTAAATGTCAGCGCTCTACGGTTGTTAGTGATTATGGCAACATCAGCTTTGAGAGTAGTTGAGTAGTTGGGTCATCTTGGTATCGTAATGTTAATTTATATGTATTACTTTTAGGAAGTGGAAAATCAATATACAATAGCCAAAGGGTATCAACATGATGCTCATGTTATTTACGGAGATACAGATTCTGTTATGGTAAAATTTGGGGTGGATAATTTAGTTGACGCCATGGCTTTAGGTAAATTTGTTCTTCAACAATTAATTTTTATTGGCAAATGATGATTTTTATTATTAACATAATTTTTAATAGGGAGGGAAGCAGCAGACTATGTTACAAAGAAATTTGTCAAACCAATTAAATTAGAGTTCGAGAAAGTATATTTTCCATATTTATTAATAAATAAAAAGCGTTATGCTGGTTTATATTGGACAAATCCGGACAATTGGGATAAATTAGATACTAAAGGTATTGAGGTAAGCATTTGATTCAAAAATTTTGGTATGAAATTATTAAGCCATTATTCTTACTCTATTTTGAAATAGACTGTTAGGAGAGATAATTGTCTTCTCGTACAAAATGTGATAGAAACATGTTTGCGAAAAATGTTAATTGATCGTGATGTTTCTGGTGCCGAAGAGTGAGTATATTCACTATAATCATATTTCTTAATTTATTTATTTATGTTTAATCATATTTGTCCTTTCATAGATATGCTAAGAAAACAATTTCAGATTTACTTCAAAATAAAATTGACATGTCACAATTGGTTATTACAAAAGCCTTAAGTAAATCAGGTGAATATTTTTGATAATTAAACATTATCATTTTTGTGAAATTTTTTAATTTTTGTTCATTTATTAATTATACCATATCTAGATTATTCAGCTAAACAACCACACCACGAATTGGCAGAACGCATGCGCAAACGTGATGCTGGTAAGTAAATATTGATAAATTCTCTAAAAATTCAACAATGTTTAATAATAATAATAATAATAATAATAAAGGTTCCGCACCAACACTTGGCGATCGGGTCGCTTATGTCATAGTAAAAAGTACTAAAGGTAACAAATTTAAATTCGATTGACCCTTTTTTACTATTTGAAAATTGACATATTATTTGATAAGGCGCTGCTGCTTATGAAAAGTCAGAAGATCCAATATATGTTCTTGAAAATAATATTCCTATTGATACCAACTATTATTTGGAGAATCAATTATCTAAGCCGTTATTACGAATTTTTGAACCAGTTCTTGGTGAAAAAGCTCAGTCTTTACGTGAGTAGTGATTGTAATTTGTAATGCTTAACTGAATAAGTTGTATAGTAATCTTCAATATTTATTATCAAGTTGCTGGTGATCATACTCGCGTCGTTCAAATTGCAACACCAACAATTGGCGGATTGATGAAATTTGCCGTAAAGACGGCTACATGTTTAGGATGTAAAACTCCTCTATCAAAAAATGGTAAGTCCGCAATATATAAAGTCGAAAATAATAACACTTTAAATTCTCTTACACTTTTAATAATTATAGACACTGCAGTGTGTCGACATTGTAAACCAAAATTGGGTGAATTATATCAGCGACAGGTAACTTTTATTTCTGGTTTGTTTTATTATAAGATTATAAGAGCATTATCATAACCATAATATCCAATTGGTAGCTCGACTCTGTAAATAAGCTTGAGGTTCATTTTGCTAGATTATGGACTCAATGTCAAAGATGTCAAGGCAGCTTACATCAAGATATTCTTTGTAGTTCAAGAGATTGCCCTATATGGTACGAATCAAGATCTATATTTGATTATATCTTTTTTTTTTAATTAACGCTAATGAATTAACTTTTGGCAGGTATATGAGGAAAAAAGCTCAAAAGGATGTTCAAGATGCAACTAAGCTTCTTGAAAGGTTCAATCATGCTTGGTGAAATTAAAATACTTTTGATAAAAAAAAAATATGTAAATATGTTACAAATGTCATATATCAAAGTGTTTATATTACCTATATACTCAAAAGTAAACAAATTTATCATTGCTATAATGAAAAATTACATATATCTTGAAATATTACTGTCTTATTTTGTTGTAAAATCAAGAATTGCGATGCTTTAGTTAATATAACCTGTATAGGAAAATGATCCATCGTTTCATATTTAAGTGAATTAAATAGTTGTAATTATCGTAACTGACTCTGCAATCTGCATTACAATTTTTTATGTTCTTATTGGGTTTGATTATAACAATTAGGCATTAAGGAAGTGTTGGCATTTATTTTGCGAATACTGGATAATTAATTGATCGGATACAAATTCGTACTCAAGGATTGTTTTATTGAATTTCTAGCAGACCAAACCAAGAATAAATAAACTTATTGAAAAAGATATTTCCAAAAACAATCTGAATGCAATCAAGTCACTGAAAAAGGCACATACAATCGCTTTTATGTGAAAAGGGTGAGCGAGGCAATTTGAGCGAAAACACTGCTTCCTAAGGAAAGTATTAAGAACTTTTTTTAAGCGGGAAATAAACAAGCAAATTAAACACAATATCAAAAATTAATTAGAAACTTATTTAGCAAACAAAGGAAATTCTCTCGCCTAATTAAAGCTAAATAATAAAAAAAAAAACCTAACCAATGAAAAATTCAAATGCTTATGGATAAGAAAAGGAAAGCGAATCAAATTCAAAGAGACCAATTTATTGGTTTCTCTAAATACATTTTGTATAGAGTAGTAAATAACATCACGAGGTTCTTCAAACTTAGCTCGACAAAATATGATCGACCCATCGACGAATTATCACATGAACTATACGTAACATCTGTTATTGGCCATAGTCATTGCTTGAGCTGTTCTTCCATTTCTAATAAAAAAATAATTTTATATTAAATAATTGAAATATGAACCAAAGTCCAACAATTCATGTGCCAACAAAAAGAACAGACGAGGTTGACTGGGCAAACCCTCTTAAGAGATATATTCAGACAACATATCAAGAGGATCCAGAAAAATATGCAGACGAAGCTAATTCAATTCACCGTCTAAGACAGGATATGAGAGGTGCCGGTAAAGACATAACTGGAAGAGATTTATTATATCGATATTATGGTCAATTAGAGTTACTTGATTTACGGTTTCCCGTTGATGAAAACCATATTAGGATTTCCTTCACTTGGTATTAAGTATTTTCCATTAATTATGAAAACTTTGCGAAAGATTTTTTTTTGATTATTTGATGCAAATTATCATGAAATTTTTAGGTATGATGCCTTTACTCTTAAGGCCACTTCTCAGTTTTCGCTTGCATATGAAAAAGCAAGCACAATTTTTAATATTGCCTCTGTCTTATCTGCAATTGCTGCTACTCAGAATCGATCTGAACCTGAAGGTTTAAAACGCGCTTTCAATTTTTTCCAAGCGTCTGCTGGGATGTATACCTATATTAATGATAACTTTTTGCACGCTCCTTCGACTGATTTGAGTCGTGATACTGTAAAACTGCTTTCACAACTAATGCTTACACAAGCCCAAGAGTGTTTCTTAGAACAGAGTTTAGTAAAAAATAAACCTGCTTTAATAGCTAAATTAGCCGCTCAAGCTGGTTGGTCTTATGGGAACATTGTCGAAAATATGGGTGATCTTATAAGTCGTAGCGTATTTGACAGGAGTTGGCTGACGGTTTGTCAGGTACAGCATAAATATATTATAATATTACGTGTATCAAAATTGCAGTAACCTAATTAATTTGACTTTGCTTCAGATAAAACAAAAATATCTTGCGTCTATTGCGCAATATCAAAAATCTTTGGCTTGTGAAGGGGAGGGTAAATATGGGGAATGTGTTTGTCGCCTCAGTGTTGCGGAGACTTTGGCTAAAGAAGCAAATAAACTTTCCAACAATTTTGTATCATCCTTTTCACCAACTG
Source organism: Glomus cerebriforme (assembly GCA_003550305.1). Taxonomy (NCBI): domain Eukaryota; kingdom Fungi; phylum Glomeromycota; class Glomeromycetes; order Glomerales; family Glomeraceae; genus Glomus; species Glomus cerebriforme. Next base: position 131,737 of record QKYT01000224.1, read on the forward strand.
TAACTCAAACTCTTCCTCCTGATGCTGCAACTTCGTTACAAGATCTCACAAAGTCAAATCTTGCACTGATCAGTGAGAAAAATAATTCTGCTACAAAGGATAATGATATGGTGTATCATGAAGCTGTTCCACAAGAAAGTGTTATTCCACCTATAGATAAATTGAATGCAGTTAAGCAAATGCCAATACAAGATTTATATGGACATAATGAGATTCAAAAAGTTATTGGTCAAGATATTTTCCAACGTCTTATTCCATTATCAGTTCATGAATCTGCATCCTTATATTCAGAAGAAAAGGCTAAAATGGTTCGTAGTGAAACTGAGAGGTGTGATGTTTCGAATGGTGAATTAGAAGCTGCTTTAGAATATATGAAATTACCGGGAGCGCTCGTAAAATTTAAGACCAATAGTAATAATGAATCTCGATATTTAAATGAGTTGGCGTCACCCACGTCTGAAGTTAAACAGTGGGCTCAATTGATAAAAACAGAGGAACAAAAGGATACAATTAAAGATTTACAAATGACTTTAAATGGCTTAAAAAGCAAAGCGAAGGAAGTTTTAGAAGAAGTTTCTTTAACATTAGAGAAAGAACAACGAGATTATGATGGGATGAAGGTAAGGTATTTATGTAACTCAGTTTCCTCATTCTTAAATTTTTAAAAATAATAACATATATACACAACTATTTATATACATTTGATAGGCAAAATATGGTGATTTATGGACACAATCTCCATCAAAAACAGTTTTTCGTCAAGATTTGCTTGATCATATTGAGTCACTTGAAAAAGCTGCAAATTCCGATCAACATTTGCTTCAAAGATATAATCAATATTTGAGTGATATTATGATTTTACAAACAGGCGAAAATAGTGATGATTTAGAAAAAATATTTGCGGAGGCATTAGCATCTCCTAACAATGATACATTTGTGGGCGGTAGAAGAGTAAGCAACGCAGAAAGTTTATTGGATGTAGATACGTCGAAATCTGAAGAGGACATTAATACTAAATTACATAAAATCGAAGAATGTTTAAGTAATTTAAATAAAGTTAGGAAAGAACGAATGGATACATTGAATGATTTAAAGGAAAAGGTTAAAAATATTATTATATCATTAATGAAAAATGTTCCCATTTATTTATTATTATATTTTTTATTTAGACACATCAAGATGATATATCTCATCTTTTAATCCTCAATAAGAAGTCACAAAATATTGAACCACAACTTTTTGCAACTGAGCTTGAAAAGTTTTCCCCATATCGTAATCGCATAACTGCCAGTATTCATCATCAGCAAGCTTTATTACAAGATTTGACAGCTAATTTCAAAAGCTTAATGGAAGGTGATGAAGCAAAAACATTGCAAACACGATGGGATCATGCTGAACGGAGAAGAAGAGAGGTTTGTGATCGGTTGAGAAAAGCAAAAGACAGTTACCTTGAGGTTAAAGAAGGCTTGAGGTAAGGAGTCTTTTAGATTTTCAGCTATATGAACTTTCTTTTTGTGTCATTTAAATGATAAATATATAATTACGATAAAATTTATAGGAAGGGAGTTCAATTTTACGTTGATTTGACTGAACTTATTGAAAATCTTTCCAAAAATTTACGTCAATATGCAATATCTCGCCAACAAGAACATAATGAATTATTACAATCTCTTCAAGCTCAAGAACAGCAAAGAATCAACAATCAAATAAATAGTTTAATAACACCAAGCGCACCCTCTTCTAACCAAGTGATAAGCAATTATGACTCTATATCTCAATTGACAGAGGAAACAAATAAATTATTAATTAGCGATAGAAATTTAAACACTTCAAGTTTGGCCACAGTACCACAGGCTCAATCTAGTGGTACGAATCTCTATAATACGACACCTCAATCCTATGTACCAAGTACATCATCACCTATTCGAAAAGATTCATATCTAAATGCTTCACCAACTTATTCCGTTCCTATGGCTCCTCCAAAACCATCTGCACCACCGTCTTTAACAAGTTCGGGGTCTCTTAATAATTATTCAACCGGTTCTTCACAAAGATCTACTACTTTTTCTCAACCTCCTTCGACATATATGACAAACCCTTCCTCTCCAAAATCTCAAGGTCCGCCTGTACCTCCTCTACCTACTGGATATCAACACCAGAATCATATGTATAATTCATATCCATCTGCATCATTACCAGCAATTTCTCAATATACACAACAGCTACAACCACCACAACTACAACCACCACAGCTACAACCACCGTCACGACAGCTACAACAACTTCCGCCACAGCTACAACAACCACCACCACAACTACAACAACCTCCGCAACAGTTACAACAACCACCGCCACAGTTACAACAACCACCACCACAGTTACAACAACCACCACCACAGCTACAACAACCACCACCACAG